>JAJTUV010002991.1:0-86024 GCA_021653895.1 Mastomys natalensis
GCCCATGGGCCCCACTTCATTCCATTGCTTCCGATGGCCCCTGGATGTCCAAGAGCCTAAGAACCAGATGGCCTGGCCTCCTTGTAGGCCCGGGGACCCCCAGCCAGCTCCTGCTGTCCCATGCCTCAGACTGCACTTTCTCACCCCCAGAGCAGTGTCCTGGGGCTTCCCTATGGCCCAACACCTGTCCAGTGACAGCATGGGGTAAGCACGGTCACTTCCTGAGTCCTGGCTCCAAGCCCTGTGG
The DNA here is from genome assembly GCA_021653895.1 of Mastomys natalensis. Taxonomy (NCBI): domain Eukaryota; kingdom Metazoa; phylum Chordata; class Mammalia; order Rodentia; family Muridae; genus Mastomys; species Mastomys natalensis. Next base: position 248 of record JAJTUV010002991.1, read on the forward strand.
TGGAGCAGATGTGGGACCCATACCTACATTTATGTAGTTTTTCAGAGAATTAAAGGTTTCAGACCAGACTAGAGTACATGAAATCCTATCTCAAACAATCAAAACCATAGCCAGTGGGGGGTGGGGTAGAGTTGGGGTGGGATGGGGTGGAGGGAAGTAAAACCACCAGGGCTGGAGAGTTGGCTCAATGGTTAGAGGCTTTGTTGTGTTTGGTACCCATATGACAGCTTACAATTGTCTGTAACCCCAGTTCCAGGAGCTCCAATGGCATCTTCTGACCTCTGGGGCTACCAGGCGCACATGTGGTACACTGCATACACGGAGACAAAAGAATCATATACATAGTATTTTTAAAAATCTAAAAAGCAAACCCCCAAAACAAATCATACCAAAACAATGACTGGGGTTGTAGGTCAGGGGCAGAGGGCTCGCCTGTGACATATGCAGTCCAGAGTCCATCCTCAGTATACCAAATAAAGAAATTAGAATCACCGAGAACCCGCTGACTACAAAGCCCCTGATGTAGCTAGCTGGGCAAGGCACACTTGAAGGGCTGAGGCAGGAAGATAGTGACTTCAGGGTAGCCTGGGCAAGTGAGTGATACAAAATAAAGTATGTTGGTAAGGTAGCACACACCTTTAACTTCAGCACTTGGAAGGCAGGGGCAGACGGATCTCTGAGTTCAAGGCCAGCCTGATCTACATAACGATTTCCAAGCCAGCCAGAGCTACATGTCAGTCAACAAACAAAGAATAAAGGGCCAGTGAGATGGTGCCACCATCCTTAACGCCCCACATGTGCTCTTCGGGGCTCGCTGATCTCCACTGCACATATACATATATGCCAACCAAGAAGTGTACAAGGTAAAATGTCCCCATATGTGCGGCCGTGCTCCCCACATAAGGGACTGAGCCTCTGGAAATGTTAGCAAGCCCTCAACTAAATGCTTTCTTTTATGAGTTGCCATGGTCATAACTAAGAGTGGTTTCAGCTCTGCAGCAATGGAATCCAGACCTGTTTGGACAGTTTGTTTGTTCATTTTGTTTCTGTGTTTTGAGACAGAGTCTCTCTTTGTAGCCTGGCTATCCTGGACTTCACTGTATAGACCAGGCTGGCTTCAGACTCCAAGAATTCTGCCTGCCTCTAACTATACTATGTAGACCAGGCTGGTTGAATGCATAGAGTTCTCTTCTTCTGTAGAACTGGGATTAAAGGTCTGTGCCACTATGACTGTTTTTCATTTGTTTTGTTTTGTTTTTTGAAACAGTCTCACTATGTAACCCTGGCTGTTCTGGAACTCACTATTTAGACCAACCTGCCTCTGCCTACCAAGTGCTAGAATTCAAAAAAATAAAGCAAAACAAAAACCCCCAAAACAAACCAACCTTTTTTTTTCAACTTAACATTGGAACACGGGGCCTTGTGCACCTGTGTAAGTGTGCTGCCACTGAGTCACACCCTAGCTCTTGTTAACGTTTTTTGTTAATTACAAGGAGGGGAGGTGGAGGTACGGCTTTAATCCCAGAACTCAAGAGGCAGAGGCGGGTAGATCTCCATGAATTCAGGGCCAGCCTGGTGTACAGAGTAAGTTCCAGGGACTACACAGAGAAACCCTGTTAGGAAAAAACAAACCAACAGATTTTGTTAACTACTGTGAAGCCAGGCAGAGCAGTGCTCTCCTGTGCTCCCAGCTACTAGTACTATTTTTTTTTTTTTTTTTTTTTTTGGTTTTTCGAGACAGGGTTTCTCTGTGTAGCCCTGGCTGTCCTGGAACTCTGTAGACCAGGCTGGCCTCGAACTCAGAAATCCGCCTGCCTCTGCCTCCCAAGTGCTGGGATTAAAGGCATGCGACACCACCGCCCGGCAAAATAGATCGACACACCACATGGTTCCACTGGGGCACGAACCCAGGACCTTCTGCGTGTAAAGCAGACGTGATAACCGCTACACTATGGAACCGGGCCCAGCTACTAGTTCTAAGAATTATGTTTGTATAAAGAAAGAAAGGATGAGCGTAGAAGGCATTAACAGCTAGAGTAGGTTTTGTTTTATCTGGCAGGTGGCCTCTCAGTACCGAGATTTAGACAATGTCGATTGTGTTTTCAGGCTGGGGTTTTTGTAGCTAAGCATGGGGACGGGAGAAGAGGGTTCCGTAGGGCAGAATGGGGATTAGCTGTTTGCCTTAGATAAGGTCTTTTTGTATCACCGGGTATCTGGGGTCTGGCAGCTGCTTTTTTTCTGCAATCCCCAAAGAGCTGGCTTCCTGGAACTATGAGCTCAGTTTATGGCCTGGGTTTTTTTTGTTGTTGTTGTTGTTTGTTTGTTTTGGTGGTGGTATAATGTAGGGGTAAGAAACGGTTAAAAACAAACAAAAACGTTTTAAAAATTGGGCCAGGTGGTGATGCCACACATCTGCCTTTAAATCACAACACACAGGAGGCAGAGGCAGGTGAATCTGTGAGGTTAAGGCCAGCCTGGTCCACAGAGCAAGTTCTAAGACAGCCAGGGCTACCCAGAGAAACCCTGTCTCAAAAAACAAAGAATTGGATCTGGAGTATTTCCAGTTTGTTTGTTCTTTGTTTTTTTTTTTTTTTTTTTGGGGGGGGGGGGAAAGGGGGGTTTCGAGACATAGTTTTTCTGTATAGCCCTGGCTGTACTCAAACTCAGAAATCCGCCTGCCTCTGCCTCCCAAGGACTGGGATTAAAGGTGTGCGCCACCACTGCTGGGCTGGAGTATTTCAATTGTGAGGCTGTTTTTAATTTGTTTTGTTTTGTTGTTTCGTTTTTTTGAAACAGTGAAAAGAAACGTAAGAGTAAGACTTTTACCAAAGCAGCATCTTTCGTTTATGTAAACCAAATTACTCTTTAGTTTCAATCTCTCCATGCTCAAAAGCCCTTTCTGAGTTTCTTTCTGAAGGTGAGGCAATGGATTGAAATGTAGGAGCCAGGGCTTCCCTAGGTGTAGTAGTACAAAACACACCTTTTTTTTTTTTTGTTTGTTTTGTTTTTTTTGTTTTTTCGAGATAGAGTTTCTCTGTGTAGCCCTGGCTGTCCTGGAACTCACTCTGTAGACCAGGCTGGCCTCGAACTCAGAAATCCGCCTGTCTCTGCCTCCCAAGTGCTGGGATTAAAGGCGTGCGCCACCACTGCCCGGCCACAGCACACCTTTAATCGCACACGAGGAAGAGGCAGGCAGATCTCTTGATGCCAGCCTGGTCACAGATGGAGGAGTTCCAGGACAGAAAGATTATAGAAACCGGTCTCGAAAAGATACAACCAAACAAGAGCCGTGGCTTCTAAGCCAAGAAGGAAGGGACACGTTAAAAGGGTGGGGCACATACATGCGCACTTAACGTGCCGTTGCCAGTACTAAATGTGGCACAGCATCCACTCAGGCCCTTACCTCAGATCACGTGACTGGGCGGGACCGCAGCCTAGCCCACTCCCCCTTCGGACACGCCTACTTTACGACTGCCCAATGAACCTGAGGCTCTAGGTACGCCCTCTTTCACACCTTTTTACCAATAGCGGGCCGACAGCGTCCTTATAATCCAACCATCATTTCCTCCTCTGTTGAGTGATAAGCCAGCTGTCCAGTGAGCAAGACCTCAGTTGGGCTCCAGGCAGGAAGCGCTGTAGCGCGCGTCCAGGGGCGCGGCGTACAACCGGACGGGTGGCTCTCTTCGCAGCTCGCGGAGGCGAACCGGGCGGCAGGTAAGTGGGGAGTCCCGAGGCCGGGGCCACGGTGCGGGGCTGTGGGTTCGCCGAAAAGGACGCCGCGGGGCGCGGTGCAGCGGGAGGGAGGAGTGGCGCGCAGCGGCCGGACGGTTAGGCACTCACCTCGAGCCGGTGGCCGTTGGGCTCCAGTGAGCATGCGCCAGGGGCGGGCCAGCCGTTAGTGCGTCGGCTTCCGGGAGCGGTGTCATGGCGGCACCCGGAGGCCCGCATGTGTACCGTGGTGGGATTGAGGCACAGGGCGGATCCACGCTGCGTTTTCCGGACGTCCCGAGTCTGCAGTCACCTGCTTCCGGTCCTGCTCCGCTGCTCTCCCAGGAGATTCTCCAGACTCTGAAGCGGAAGGCCGGTGTGAGGCCCGTAGGAACGTGGCTATTCACCCGGTGGCGCTTTCCCGGTGTGAGGCAGGTTCAGCCGGTTGCATCTCGTCTTCCTGGGCCTAGTTGAAACATTAGGTCTGTGACAGCCTGAGTTCACTTGTTTCATTTTCCTGGTTGAACCAAGGCCTGACGTATTTCGTGGTATACGCTCCGAGTTGCACCTCAACTAGTTCCTGGAACGTGTTGTGTATCTCGTGTCTTGAGACAGGATCTCTACGTAATCCTAGCCGTCCTTGAACTGTCTCTGAAGACCCAAGTCGGGCTCGAACTCACCGAGATCCACTTGCGTTGGTCCCCGGAGTACTGGTATTGAAGGCGTGTGCCACCGTGCCCGGCTTCACATTTTTCCTTTAACCAGCACAATAAGTGTTTTTAAAGCAGTACTGCCTAAAAACAGAGTACACATCTGAGAGGCCAGAAGATAGGTTCTCCTGAAATCGAGGCTGTCCTTGAAGTTTTTTATTTAGGTTTGTATATTTGAGTGAATACCACCTGTGTGTAGGTGCTCTTGGAGGCCGGAAGTACTGTCCCTGGAGTTAGAAGGTTGTTGTGAACTGAGAAACCTAACTCGGGCTGTCTGAAATACCATCAAGCACTCTTCAGTGACGTTGACCACCTTGCCTGGCCAGTTTTGAAACTTAACTTCTAAGGTCTTTTTGGTTGTTGTTGTTGTTGAGACAAGATCTCACTATGTAGCCCTGGCTGGCCTGGAACTCAGAGATCTGCCTGTCCCTGTCTCAGGCATTTTTTTAAATCCATTTTTAATATATTCTAGCATTTAGGAAGTGGAGGCAGGAGGATCTGGAATTCAAGGCTAGCCTGAACTACATAGCAAGTTTGAGGGGTTGCACAAGACCCAATTTCAAATAAAAATAGGTACATCTTGGCCATTCAGGTGTTTGAACCCAGAGATGTGATTCTTTTCTCCCCAGGAATGACTGAGCTCTTCGTTGACTCATCTTCTCGACTTCAGTTCTCCACCCCAGCTAATTCCCTTTCAGTGGACTGGTTTCTCCCTGCTGTTGCTCTTATCTTCCACTCCATCTAGAGCAAATTCTTACTGAATCACTCAACTCCAAGTCTAGTTAGCAATTCTCCATGGCTTAGCAGTTTAAGTACAAACACACTCTCCTCTCCTAGCTGTCTCTGCTTTAAACCTTTGCTGGAGTCTAGAGCTTTAATGACTGATACCTATTTAAAGCATTTTTACTTTGTGTATGTGTAGGAGTGTGTGTATGTAGATCAGAGGACAGTTTGTCAGTTTTCTCCACTCTGTGGATTTGGGGAGCTCATAGCTTTACCTGCAGCACAGTGACAAGCTGGAGTGTAGCGTGTAGAGATCTGTGGACACTGAGTAGGCTGTTGGTGTAATCCAGATAAAAACAAACAATGTTCCCCAGATGACACCATGTGATAGTGTTACATGCTGTGGCATCAGCAGTCAGCTCTAACCTACTTCACCACCTTTAGAAAAGAAAACCTTCTGAATGGGTTAGAGAGATGGCTGATTAAGAGCACATGATCTTTCAGAGCACCAGGTTTCAATTCACATGATCTCATATTGTTTGGCTATAAAAAGGAATGTAGCATTTATTCCCATTGTCTTGTGGCTGAGTGTTGAGAATGGTAGAGTAAAGGAATCAAAAAGTAAAGGGCCCAGTGACACTGTCTGAACCTATTGATAGAAAATGCCCAGAAAAGGCTAGTCTGCAGAGACGAGAAGCAGGTTAATGGTTCTGAGGGTTAGGCAATGGTTTCGGACTACAGGCTACTTTGTGGTTTGGGGGATGGAGTTCCGGGTTTTCTAACATGCTAGGCATTTGTCGCTAAGCCACACCCCAGGCCCAGGGGCTTTTAAGTTGTGTAGCATATGACTATTTAGTAAAGCTCTTCTAATTTTTTTGTTTGTTTTGTTTTGTTTTGTTTTTCGAGACAGGGTTTTTCTGTGTAGCCCGGGCTGTCCTGGAACTCACTCTGTAGACCAGGCTGGCCTCAAACTCAGAAATCCGCCTGCCTCTGCCTCCCAGGTACTGGGCTTAAAGGCGTGCACCGCCACCACTGCCCGGCAAAGCTCTTCTAATTTTAAAGAAACAAACAAAAGGTCACTTCAACTTGGGGCCAGCGTGTAGCTTTTGTGAGAAGTGGCTAGGTGGGCCTGACTGGATCTGGTAAGTGGATTTACTAAGATTTGTTGGTCAGTTAAGACTGCCCCTGAGAATGGAGTAATTAATTCTGAGATGGGGATGCAGCCCCTGGGGTGAAACAAAAAGCTTTGCTGTAGGCCATGTGAATTTAACCATAAGAATATGGGGAAGCAGCTGGGACGAATGGCTCTGGAGTGGGAAGTTTTATGACTGTAGACAAAGTTGGAGAAACTCAACATAGAGATGGCTGAATATCGTTGGATAAAGTCATGGGAGATTGAGTAAGAGGGCTAGAAGTGGGTCCTAGTATGTTAGCATCTGACCTCTGGAAGATGGAACTATTTCTTCAGGCTAGGGAGGACGAGAGACAAGCCTGGCTGGAGTGTGCCTTATACTTGGTACGTAAGTGATTAATAAAGTGAGGGATGAGCTCGTCCCCTGCGAATTCCACTTAGCATCTCAACTGGCTGACTTTCTTGCTGGTCTGGCCCGATGGGAATCCTCTTCATAAAAGCTCTTAATGATTCCCCTGTGTAGACCACAAATAGCAGGGGAGGCTGAGCTGGGCATGGTAAGGAAAATGCTGCTTGCTTCTTGACCACCACTCCTTTCTCAGCACTAAGGCAGGTACAACTTCAAGTCTAAGCTATGGGTTCCAGGAGCTCCTTGGGAGGGTGGTCTGAGAAGCCTTATTAGTGCCAAAACTTGAATGTCAAGGAGGACACAGCCAGGCGAAGTGATATCAACCTGTAACTGCCAGTTCTGGACCAGCCAGTACTATTGGGGCTGTCTAAAAAACTTCTGTATGTGCAGACCGAGAACAGGGCATCTTTCAGGTAGAGGTTCTGATCAGATGAAGTCTGGGGAAGTGAGTAGGATTCAGGCCATGAAGGCTATAGTGGAGAATCCGTGTGATAACTGTCACTTATTTGATCTGTGGTGTTGGGGATAGAGCCTGGTAGGTAAGTGATATGGATTCTGTGATACGGAATTAGCATTTCACTGTAGACCTGAGGATGCATTGATTGGATGGGAGTGTGGTGTGTAGCAGATGGGAGGTTGCTGAGGATGGTGACAAAGGACAGTAGGCTGATGTGGAAGTCCTGTACACCACTGAGCTCTGGCTGTTTGCAGGGCTTGCCTCTACCAGCCTCACCGCCTCCTCTGCCAAGTGTGCTTCTCAGTGCGTTTCTGCCTCCCCTGTCTTCTGTTCTCAGTGCCATGGCAGAACAGGACGTGGAAAACGAGCTTCTGGATTATGATGAAGATGAAGAGCCCCAGGCACCCCAGGAGAGCACTCCAGCTCCCCCGAAGAAAGATGTCAAGGGATCTTATGTCTCCATCCACAGTTCCGGCTTCCGGGACTTTCTGCTGAAGCCGGAGCTCCTGAGAGCTATAGTTGATTGTGGCTTTGAGCATCCTTCAGAGGGTATGCTACCCTGGTGCCACCCCAGTTATGCCCTCTTCCCCGAGTTAATCCTTCTCATCCTGAGCTTCTCCTGTGCCTTGGATAGGGGTATGCCCTCCCCATGAGTCAGTTATGTCAGCAGCCTCTGCAAGCAGATGGTTGGGGCCTGGCTCTTCTGATCTTTCTGTCTGCTGAGGAGCGTGCAGAGAGGCAGCAGCCAGTTTCTTAACTCATACACTTTTTTTCTTCCTTAGTCCAGCATGAGTGTATTCCCCAGGCCATTCTGGGTATGGATGTCCTGTGCCAGGCCAAGTCTGGGATGGGCAAGACAGCTGTGTTTGTGCTGGCCACCCTGCAGCAGATCGAGCCCATCAATGGCCAGGTAGATGTGGGCTCTTTTCTGGGGTAGAGTTACATGGACAGTATAGCCTTGGGGGGCTCATGAAAGAAACTGCTTCCATTTTCTCTGTGGGCTTTTGAATTTAACCTGAGAAGTGAAATTATACTGACTGCAGTCACCACGGTTGCTACTGATTTGCTTTGTAGGTGTTTTAACACCACCATTATAGATAAACTGTAGGGTCTTAAGAGTTATGCTGGAGTCCAGGATAGGTAGCTGAGGGGGAACAAATCATGTTTGTGGCTGCAGTGTGGTTGTGTGGTAGAGCTCTGAGGGGCCCGAGTGAAGCTTGGCTTGTGTTCTCCGGTGGGTGTCTGCTTGCCTCAGGGTGAGACAAGAGCATTTAGGGAAGGGCTATGCTGTGGTTGAGAAGACATGGCAGCCTGGGGTAACCCTCTTATCTAGGGTCAGTGCTGTCATTCTCTGTTTCTGGCCTACCGAGGGAGACAGGCCTCAGTAGCCATGAGGAGGATAGGTCAGGGTAAGGAGCAGTGGAGATGTTTGGGCTTCAGGTGGCTTAACTATTGTAATAGATTACTGTGGGTTTGGTAGGGTGGTGCAGATTCTGGGAAAGAAGACCTGTTTGTTGCTCTATAGGTATCAGTACTGGTCATGTGCCACACAAGGGAGCTGGCCTTCCAGATCAGCAAGGAGTACGAGCGCTTCTCTAAGTACATGCCCAGTGTCAAGGTAAGCCTCCTCAGGTGCTGTGTTGGGTACCATGTGGCCTTCTGGAGCCACGCTGGCCTCAGATTCAGCTCAGGCAGCATTTATCAATCTTAATGTCTGTGTTAACTTATGTTCCTTAAAATCTGATGAGTTATACCCAGCTCCCACAGGCTTGTGCTGGTCTCACATACCTCAGCCTTGCCCCTTGTTCTTCAGGCTCCCCTGGGTTCTGAGGAAGTGGGGTTGGAGTGTTAGGTCCCCTCAGAATGGGTGGGGCCTATGCTGTAAGGATCACTATCCCCCAGATGGGTGGAAACAGCTTTCTTTCTGTCCCCATAGGTATCTGTGTTCTTTGGAGGCCTCTCTATTAAGAAGGATGAAGATGTGTTGAAGAAGAACTGTCCCCATGTTGTGGTGGGGACACCAGGCCGGATCCTGGCACTCGTGCGGAGCAGGAGCCTCAACCTGAGGAATGTGAAGCACTTTGTGCTAGATGAATGTGACAAGATGCTGGAACAGCTGGGTGAGCATCCTACTGGCCTGTCCAGCTGGGTTCCCACTCACAGAGTCACAGGCATTTTCTAGGGGCCTGATGGGGCAGGCTGTGGCTCTCATAGTGGGTCACATGGGTGGCCAGGCTCAGGGCTCCTAGGAGAAGCCTAGGGGAAAATCTAAGGTTAACAGAGTATATGCTGCTTCTGACCAGAGTTGATTGGGCCGTAGGCCCCATGAGCTGCCATCCCTCCAGGACATGTAGGCACACCCAGGGAACGTAGAGGAGTGAGTGGCCTCTGCCACCCATCAGGGGCTGGGAGAGATGGGCATGTGTCCTGGGAAGCAGCTGCAGCTCTCACGCCAGTGGCTGTCTCTGCCTCAGGCTCCCTTTCCTGAAGCGTGGCTCAAGGCGCACTGGCAGGGCCGCTCCATGCTGGCAGCGAGTAAGTGGACCGCAGCTCCTCCCATGCCTGCGCTCCCGCCCATCCGAGCCCAGCCCCTCAGGCAGCGGGGATACCCCTGGGCCCACTCCACCGCGGCTATGGTGCCAGTGTTGTCTGGCCCAGGTTGGGAAGGGCTGGTTCCTCTCTGGTGTGGGTCTGCTCAGTCAGACAAGACACTCAGGCTTGCTGTCTGTTGGCATCCCATCCAGACATGCGCCGGGATGTGCAGGAGATCTTTCGTCTGACACCCCATGAGAAGCAGTGTATGATGTTCAGCGCCACCCTGAGCAAGGAGATCCGGCCAGTCTGCAGGAAGTTCATGCAGGATGTGAGTAGGGTGACGCCCCAGCTGGCTGCCTGCCCACCGTGGCCAACACCTCAGCGCAGCAGCTTTGGCCCTCCCTGATGGGCTGGGCCACTCTGCGACAAGCACACTGTTCTCTCTCATGGCCTGGAGGATGCCAGGAGGCTTCGCCGGCCTCCTTATTTCCCCTGGTTTGTCAAACTGGGAGCTGAGTGGTCCACACCTGAGCCAGAGGCAGAGCTTACATCCGGCTTTTGGGAGAGAATTGTTTACTGAGGTTGGGTGCAACAGGCCCTCTGGGAATCATCAATACAGAGGAGCTGCTCCCTGGAAGGTTCCGGGCACATGAGACGCCCAGAAGTGAGCCCTACTCGCCCCTTCCTGCTTCCCTTCCCACACAGCCTATGGAGGTGTTTGTGGACGACGAGACCAAGCTTACACTGCATGGGCTGCAGCAGTATTACGTCAAGCTCAAGGACAGTGAGAAGAATCGTAAGCTCTTCGACCTCCTCGACGTGCTAGAGTTTAACCAGGTGATGCTTCCTTGCCCACACCAAGATATGGGTGGGCCTGTGGGGTGATTATCTATCCATGGGCCTAAACACCATTCTTCTTCAGGTGGTGATCTTTGTCAAGTCTGTGCAACGCTGCATGGCCCTGGCCCAGCTCCTAGTGGAGCAGAACTTCCCAGCTATCGCTATTCACCGAGGCATGGCCCAGGAGGAGCGGTGAGTGCATGGTGTCCACCAGGGCCAAGGGTACTTACTCAGCCCTGGGATTCAGGTCTAATGCCTCCGCTTGTCTCTTGCTCTAGCCTGTCCCGGTATCAGCAGTTCAAGGACTTCCAGCGTCGCATCCTGGTGGCTACTAATCTGTTTGGCAGAGGTATGGACATTGAGCGAGTCAACATCGTCTTCAACTATGACATGCCAGAGGACTCAGATACCTACCTTCACCGAGTGAGTGCTTCCTCCCAGTGTGGGTGGGGTCGGGGCCTCCCTCACCCTTCGGAGGAGTGCCTGTCTCCTGACCCCATCTCTCTGCAGGTGGCTCGTGCTGGTCGCTTTGGTACCAAGGGCCTGGCAGTCACTTTTGTATCGGATGAGAATGATGCCAAAATCCTTAATGACGTTCAGGACCGGTTTGAAGTGAATGTGGCTGAGCTTCCAGAAGAAATAGACATCTCCACATACAGTGAGTGCCGGGCCACTCTGGGCAGGAGCTGGGCTTCAGGAGCCAGGGCCTGTGTCCTTACTGTGTCTTTCTTGTCTTTACAGTTGAGCAGAGCCGGTAACCATGTATGTAGCCAGGGCACCATGGCCACCCTCTTTCCCAGCTGCTGCTTCAGATCCTCTTTCTAGTGACAAACCGGTGTCTCTTTTTATTGTTCAAAAGCTTTAGCTATGTAAGAATAAACTTTTATTGTGAATGCCTGGCTCCAGCCCCATCTTTCTTTGGGTCAGCATCTCATGGGGTCGGTCAAGCCAGCAGACCTCTCCACCAGCAAGTGTGCCATCTTTTTTTTTTTTTTTTTTATCAGTATGATATTTAATTTTGTGTGTCAACATTGAAAGGTTTACAGGTTAAAAAAAAATTACAAAACTAGTCTTTTGACTGTGAGACCCTCTGCCCTGGATATGGGGCAGCCAGGCCTCTGTACCGTGAGCCTAGGCAGCAGGCAGGTCCTCTGGCCAACATGGCATCATCAGTCTTAGCTTAAGGAAACTGAACCCAGCACCCTGGCAAAGAGCCCAGGTCTCAAAAGACCTCTGTGCCTTGTGTCCCAGACAGAGGGCTGCAGGTCTGGGCTGTCTGCTTCTGTCTCTGGTAGGCAGGAGCTGTGGTGAGGCCGAGGCAACCAGGAGCAGGACCAGAAGGCAGAGTGACGGCCTTGAGTGTGTGCTGCCGTCCTGCGTGGAACTTGTCTTCACATCCCTGATTCTGAGGGCCTGAGAGCCTGCAGAGGAAGGAGGCCCTTGAGGCTGAGCTCACCCATGCATGCCCCCCCAGCCTACTGCAGGCTAGCCCCTTACCCGGGTCTGGCTGGTGCCAATGCCTGTTGAGGAAGAGTTGAACTCTGTGTACTTGTTCCCAGTAACCATGCAGGCCCACTTCCAGTACTCCTCCCTCACCTGTGGGCCCAAGGCACCAGGTTATGGCAAGAAAGGAGCTGGGCTCGGGACTCGGGCCTGGCCCTGCCTCCGCCCACCCTGGGCTCTTCCTATAGCCAGCTCTGGTCAGCCTACCTTTTTGTTGAGCAGGCAGAGCATCACATAGAGGAAAAGGCCCTGCAGGCAGTTGAGCAGGGTAAATATGTAGGATAGCCATGTGCTATGCGGGTTGAAGAGGAATAGGCCGAAGCCCCAGGTACAGCCCAGCACGAGGAGCTGGGCGATGGCCGTGATGGTCAGCACCCTGTGGGGTGGACAGTTGCAGCTGACAGCCTGGTGTCCAGCCCGTCCAACTCCACCCGCTCAGCCCTAGCCCTCAACCTGGCTCTGCCCAAAGCCTCCCTCCCTGCCCTTACCTCGCCTTCCTTAATTTCTTCATGTTTGGGTTGATTTCAGAAAACTTGCTTGTGAGCTTCCAGACGGTGATGACAAAAATGGCAGCATTACACTGGGGGGGACCGTGGGTCTCAGGTTACAGGGCGGCCAGTAGTTAGTCTTGGGGCTCAGGCCTCCAACACCCAGAGAGTACTTACGAAAATGATGAAGGCCACTGGTCCCGAAAAGCTCCAGAGTAAGCCATGCTTCCTGAAGTCCAGCCAGCAGCTGGGGGAGGAGAAGGTGCCTCATCAGTGCCCCAGCCCCAGCTCTGGCCCTGGCCCCGGCCTTGCCTGGGCCTCACATCAGTACACTCACTATGTTGCGTGCCCATAGCCATCCATTTTGACAGCTGCCATTGAGATGACCACGATGAGGAGGGGCACCCCGTAGCCAATCAGGCAGCGGTACCACGTACTCAGGCCTTGGCCCTGGAACACACGCACCACCAGGAAGTAGAGCTCTACGCCCTCCAGTGCCATCCAGCAGAAGGCAGCCAGGAAGCAGAAATGCAGCATCACAGCCACCAGGCGGCAGCGCAGGCCCACCTGTGGGGACGGGGAGTTAGGAACCTGAGTCAGGGCAGGGCAGGACCACTGGGCTTCAAAGCCTCAGACCCCAGCAGGGGCTCCAAGTTCTGGATCCACACTGAGCCCCAGGCCTACACCAGCCTACCTTACTCCTAGAACTTGCCCCCATGCTCTGGTGAGGTAAGGACAGGAACGTACCTCACCCCCTTCGTTCTCAACGCCAACCAGGAATATGAGTGAGCCCAGGAAAAGGCAGAGGCACAGGTGCAGATGCACCATGGTCCGAGAGCTCTGGATAGGCTTCACCAACAGGAAGGTCAGGATACACAGCAGCAGGCAGATCAGGGACAGCAACAACCCCACCTTGGTGATCAGTGTCAGCCTGGGGTCCTAGGGGCAGGTAGACAGGATGAGTGGCGTTCCCCATACCCTCCAAGGGGGCGCTCCTCTTTCCCTGAGTTCGAAACCCCAGTTGGGCCCTTCCTATCTATGAAAAGTCAAAGATCCTATATCCTGTCTTGAACCACAGGGCCAAGTGGCTAATTCAAGCTGACCGTGTGGCCCAGGTTATAACCATGTTCAGGAAGCTATACTGCCTGGGACATTCTACACAGGGCTTTTTTTTCTTTTTTAATCACATGTATTTGCAGGGGCTTGGGGGGTGAAGTATCTGTTGCCACTGTGTTTTCTGGAGATGAAACTCAGGTTATTAGGTTGGCTGCCTGCAGGCACCTTTACTCACTGGCCCATCCCATCTACCCAGACTGCTGTGTTTTTAGCAGTACTTGACAGTTGTGCAGGGACTCAGACAGAGGCCTGCATCCGTCATCTACATCATCTATGGGGTCACAAAGAGGATTCCAGGGGAGGAACCGAGAAGCAGGGTATGGGGCCATCCAAAGGGGTCTGCTTAAACCACACCTGTGCGTCCAGGGCTTACCGCTTACCTGCACGTGGTACTGAGCCATTAGGATGGCAAAGTTGGTCAGGTGGTTGCAGTGGCAGAAGCCAGTGGCATTCATGAAGCAGCCGTCGGTGTCCCAGTACCCACTCCCATTGTCATGGTCTTTCCAGAAGGCACACATCAGCTCATGACGTGCCTTAATCTTCTCCTATGGGGCAGACAGGTGGTGAGGCGTCTGAAAGCACGCTTTCAGCACCCTTAGTCTGTGGTGAGCAGAGAGCATGGGAGCCAGCAATGGAACAGCAGAACCCCAGTCCCTGCCTTGAGTTGAAACAAATCCCAAGCAGTAATAAGTAATAAACGCCAAAGAAATTGAAAGAGCCAGCAGGGATGGTTGCCTACAGGTTGTAATTTAAAGACAAAAACAAGGTTTATTGGCTGTCCTCAGACTGTATGTAATGTCTCACATACTCCAGGTTGCCCTCAAACTCACTGGCTGAGGAGGAGGCCGACTGTTTCCTTCTACCTCCTGAGTGCTGGGACTACAGCTTACGTACTACTTTAGACTGAGTCCAGGCCTTCATGCATGTTAGACAAAGAGTCCACAATAGCACCAGAGCGCTATCACTAGCCTAGATTAATTTTTAACTTTGAAAATTAACATGTATATAGCTACGTGTGGCTAGACATATACACATACTGCTTTAACCCAAGGACTTACAGCAGACAGGTGGATCTCTGAGTTGCAGGCCAGGAATACATAGTGAGACAGTCTTATATACAGGGCTAGATGGGGTCTGAGGGCTGGAGAAATGTCTCAGCAGTTGAGAGCATTGACAGGTCCGATTCCCAGCACCCACATGGTGGCTCACCCCACCCACAACTGTCTAATTCCAGTTCCAGAATGGATGTCTTCTGGCCTCCGTGGGACTGGGTGTCCATGTAGTACACAGACATACATGCAGGCAAACACCAGAACACACAAACTTCCATTGATGGGGGCTGCACTTGTACTACAGCAAGCATATGGAGAGCAAAGGGCAATTCATGAGAACTGGTTTTCTTCTTCTGCCATGGAGGTCGCAACTAGGCTGGGGATTCAAACGAGGCTTGGTGAAAAGCACCTTTGCCCACTGATCCATCTTGTCAGGTCCAGAATACATTTTTAAAAAAGATTTGTTTTATATATATGAGTACACTGTAGCTGTCTTCAGATATATCAGAAGAAGGCATCAGATCTCATTACAGGTGGTTATGAGCCATCATGTGGTTGCTGGGAATTGAACTCAGCACATCTGGAAGAGCCTACAGTGCTCTTAACTGCTGAACCATCTCTCCAGCCCTTTTTAAACATTTTATGATACTGAGGACCAAACTCTGTGACCTTACCATGACAAGTAAGCATTCTATCATTGAGTCAACTACTGGCCTTGCCTGACAGTTACTTATCTGTTTGCTCATTCACTCCTTCATTCCTTCAGCAGTACTAGGGGCTGACCCAGGGACTTTCCTTTTTCTTTTTTTTTTTTTTTTTTTTTGGTTTTTGAGACAGGGTTTCTCTGTGTAGCCCTGGCTGTCCTGGAACTCACTCTGTAGACCAGGCTGGCCTTGAACTCAGAAATCCGCCTGTCTCTGCCTCCCAAGTGCTGGGATTAGAGGCATGTGCCACCACTGCCCAGCTCCCAGGGACTTTCTGAATGCCAACTAACTGTAGCACTGTGTTTGAAGACAAGGTCTTACCAAGTTGCTCGAGTGAGCCTTAACTTCACTCTAGTTCAGGCAGGCTTTGAACCTTGAATCTCCTGCCTCCCTGCAGTTGAGAGTAAAATGCCTATACCACAAAACCCAGCTCAGATTTTATTTCTTTATCTATTTAGTTTTGGTTTTTGCTGCTTATTTTTTGGGACAGGGTCTCTATAGAGCTTTATCCTGAAATTCTCTGTAGACCAGCTGGCCTCAAACTCAGAGGCCCTCCCAAGTACTAGAATTAAAGTCATATGTCACCATACTCAGCTGTAATTTTAGTTTTTTTATGTACTTTTAGTGCTTTTTTTTAATTACATTTATTGTGTGTGTGTTTGTTGGAGGAATGAGTCAGGATAGCGTGGGGAGTTGGTCTCTTGTACCATGTGGGTCAGAGGTGCTGCCCTGACTTTGGCTTTGGTTAGGGGATGAGCCACAGCATCCCCCCCCCCCCATTCGAGGACTCACAGAAATAAAGTTGAACTTGAATGTGACATTCGAGGTGAGCTTCTCAGTGTCCGTGTTGGTCAGAAAGATGGAATTGATGTTTGAGAGGAACTTAAGTGTGATACTCTGAACGGGCTTCCGTAGAAATCCTCCAAGGAGGCCCTCCTCTGCTCCAGGTTCAAGGAGGTTTTGGCCAGCAGGTTTTTCATGTTTGGACTGGACAGGATGCCCGCCACCGAGTAGCCTGGGGCAGACATGCAGGCTCAACTCCTGTCCTCTCTTTGTACTCCTCCCAGGGGGCTGGTGCCTACCTGTCCTACAGTCCAGACCTCACCCTGGTTGCCCTGACAGATACCCTCCCTGGACCCCTACCGTTTCCTGAGCTTTTGGCTCCAGCTGTCACAGCCCAGTCCAGCTCCATCCAAGTTTGGTTGTGGTGCACTGTGGTGACATCTTTGTTGTCTTGCTCCTTGACCATCAGGGACAGTTCTGAAGAGACAGGGACATGATTGGGGAAACCAAGGATGGTGCCTGGGGGTGGGGCAGGAAGAAGGCTTACCAGTGTTTGAAGGGGACGTGTAAGTGAAAGGGCCTTTGGGTAAGAACTGGGCCAAGGTCCGGAGGCTTTGTTCCAGGTTGGAGAGCAACAGGGTGGCTACTTGTGAGTTTGAATCTCTGTGTCCATGGGGGCTTCCAGCAGCTTGTCCACAGCCTCAATGAGTTTCTGGGGTGATGAGCGACAGAGTTGTTGAGGTTTGGAACCACAGGAGCTAAATGAAGGACCCTGACCACTCTTCCCACCAGCGACACTGGAGAGCCACGTGGGTTCCCAGGGGAAGCAGCTGTCGAGATGCATTAAGACAGTAGCCGGAAAACAAGAAGTGAAGTTTACGACCCTGTGCACCTGCATGTCACACCAGCAGGCACAGCGACTGCCAAGGTTCTGCTGAGCCACACCCCCAGCCCCTCACTGGAGATTCCTGTGAGGGACATCCATTGAGCCATGCCCCCAGTCCTATAAACTTGAAATTACTTATGACCTTGGGCTTCTGATCTTCCTGCCTCTACCTGCTGTGGTTACAGGTATGTCATATACCACCACACCTTGTTTATTCACTGCTGGGGGTCAGCCCATGGTGCTTTGCATGTTGGGAAAGCATTCTACCAACTGTGCAGTCCCAGTCCTGTTGTTTGTTTGTTTTCAGGGTCTCGATATGTAGCTCAGGAACTTGAGATCCTTCTTTAGGCCCAAGCAGCATGGGTCACCACGCTCTGCTTAACTCCAGTTTTAACTGCCCCTGTCACTGCCATTATAACCCTTGTGTAATAGCCATACACATGGCTGCACATGTCAGACCCATGCCCCAAACCAGAAGGAATGCTCGGACGGGTGGAATGCTGTCAGTCTGCCCTGAAGCCTGTGGCTCATTCCCTGCTGCAACAGGGTCCCCAGAGTCCACTCACCTGGATGGTGTACTTGGCCATGGCTGGACTGAAGTCTCTGAGCAGATTCTGGACTTCGACAGAGAATTTCGAGAGAGTCTGGGAAGGGAAATGGTGGGTCATGGGTGGGCAGCAGCACAGCCGACGGGGATGGATAGGCTGTGTGAAAGAATCCAGTCTCCAGGTCTCCACTGGCTACTCACCTGGCTGTGGGCCATGGGCAGCAGTGTCCAGGTAGGGAAAGGTGGTTCTGTGGGGACAGGACTATCGTTCAGTAATCTCAGCGTGCACTTGTGGGGCACACAGTCTGGGGTGGCTGGGGCAGGTACCTTGGCATATGGTGTTCTTTGGCTCATTGCGGGACCCGGAAATTTGCTTCCAACCTGGGCGACAGTGGCACATGTAGGAGCCTTCGGTGTTTTCACAGACAGTGGAACTGTGACATTGATGTTGCCCAGAACTGCACTCATCCACATCTGGGGACACAAGGAAGGGGTCAGAGCCTTTCCTGTCTCCCAGTCTCTTGTGTGGTACTGCTACAGTACTGACCCTAGTGGCCTCACTCGGTGGTACAGGATGGGTAGGGAAGGTGCAGAGCCTAAGGCTTACAAATGTGCATGAGAAAATACGAACTATGGACTTCTAGTAATTGAAGGCATCTGGGGACCCCCGGGGCTTCCCCTTGGTATCCCAGCTCCTTCCCTGGACCCCACACCTTTTCAAATTTAGCCTCAGGAAATGAAGCCCTGGCCCAACAGAGCCTCCTTTCATTCCTTTGATAAAACACAGGAGCTGAAGAGATGGCTGAACCTGTGATTCAGTTTCCAGCATCCACATCAAGTGGCTCACAACTGCCTGTAACCTGTGGATTCAGTTCCAGAGAGCTGACAGCCTCTTCTGGCTTCCTTGAGAATCTGCATCCATGTGTACGGATCCACACCCAAGGCACATACATATGAAATGAGCCTGGAACTCACAGACATCTATCTGCCTGCCTCTGCTGCCCTCCGAGTGGTGGGATTAAAGGGCGTGTCAGCACACTTGGCTAAAACAAACAGATCTTGAACATGAGATCAGCTACTGTGATTGGGAGTCCTTAGAAAGGTAGCCCTCGGACCTTCACACACTGTGTTGACTGAGCCATTGCGGGATCCAGGAGCAGGTTTCCAGCCTTGGCGACAGAAGCAAGAATAGCTACCCAATCTGTTGATGCAATAGGTGGATTGGTGGCAGTGGTTTCGCCCCAAGGTGCATTCATTCACATCTGGGAACAAAATCAAAGGGTCACCCCTGCGCCCACTCACTCCTCCGTGTACTGTAAGTTTCCCATCTTCTCTCCGCCGCCATTTGTTACCACCTGGTGATCTGCATCTTTACCCACAGAGCACCTCAGGGTGGCTTCTGCAGGACAGGCCCAGCAAAGATCAGGGGGCCCAATTTATGGGAGTAAAACCAGGATGGAGACTGAAGTACAGCACTGGACTTCTTGACCGAGGCCTCTGTTATTTTTTAATCTTTCTCAGAGCAGGATGTGATACTGCTCTCAGAGATGAGGTAGAGCTGAGGTCTGGGAGCTCCATGGAGTTCCTGGGGCCTCCCTACCCTGTAGTAACATGTTGCTGGGAGCTGAGTCCTCAGGGGAGTCTTCATAATTCTGGGAGCGCTGGGACACTGCAGATCTCCCTCTTCAGGCTAACAGACCTTGCCTCCTCCCAGGTCCTGTCTTACGGCTTCTTCTGGGTGGACCTTCCACCTGTGTATACCTTCAGGGCACACACCCGTGTATGAGTAGCTGCCCTGGGTTGGTGCAAATGCTGTGTTCCCACAGACTCTAGGGTTCAGACCCTCATCTGCTCATGAGAAGAAACAGATGTGCTTGAAGTTGAAGCCATGACACAGAAGCATCTGGAGCACTTCAATCTCTGCCTTGTGGGAAGACCACCTTCTAATTCATATAAAGACATCAAATACGGTCTATGGTAGTTCTGACTCTATTGTCTGGATATTGGGGGGAAGCAGTCAAGGGTTCCCTAATTGACAGCAATAGGAATGTGTCAGCCATCAGTATCCTAGCCTGAAGATTTGGGGTTAAAACTACATATGACCCTTAGGAATCAGTGCAGGGGGTGGGGGAGACTGTATTCCCCATGGTAGCCTCTGTCCCACTCCTGCAGGGTACTGTTCCCTTGCAGCGTTCTACATAGACTTCCGGGAAAGTCAGTCACCTCAGTCACACCAGGGTCCCAGACCTCTGCTCTGTCAGTGGAGGACTGAGTGCTGTCCCCAAGCCACACTCCCTCGAGAAACTCAACAGGAGAGGCAGGGCACGAGGGATAGCACAGAGAGGCCATGACACCACACAGTGGGAGCCAGCTCTGGGCTGACAAGCTGCTGGGCAGCCAGGCATCACTTGGCTGAAGTTAGAGAGGGTAAGAACATCTATTCCTCTGAAGCCCTTCAAGATCACAGTGCCCAGAGAGGGAGAGGTGCTGCTGGGGGCAGGAGTGGTAGGTATTTCTGTCCTCTCTTTTTCTGCCATGGCCACATGGGGATGTGCTGAGTGTAGCCCAGCTTTCTTCTATCGGCTTGTCTGGCCCAGCAGCTGTGGTGGTTGGCATCATCAGGTAAGGGTAGGATATGAAGCAACGACCCTCCATGACACCTTCTCTTGCACGTGCTAGCCTTCAACTCTCTTGGGTATGTGTTGGCGGGTCAGGGGTTAATGCCACCCCACCCAATGTGATCATACCATTCTATGTTGTATTCAAGGAAATAGAATTGCTGAGGAGAGTCAGAATGGTGATTGGGTAGAGCAATGGACAAGGCTGACCAAAGTGGGAGTCCGGCATCAAGTGTTGTCTCCAGCAGAAGTAACGGCAGGGAATGTGGCCTACCCTTGGGTGTCCTCTCTTCTGAGTCTCCCAGTTGTGTCTGGTGCACTGTAGTTGGCTGCGCGGGGAGATTTCCAGGTGCAGTAGTAACTGTGTGGCTCCTGGAGGGCACAGGGGTCAGCCCAGTGTCCACTGATGCTGGGAAGAGGACGGACACTGCATTGGAACGTGCTTGTGGAGATGCAGAGCATTCTGAATGCCATTCCTTTGCTTTATGCAAATGAGATGCAGATGGCAGAGGGATGGTGGCTTATGCAAATGAGATGAGATGACAGAAGGATGGTGGTTTATGAAAATGAGATGCAGATGGACACGAGGAGCTGTGAACTTCCAGAACAAGTAGAGAAGGAGAAGAGGATACAGCCCAAGGAATCCTGCCATCTTTTGAGTGCGATCCAGATGAGCACGTCTTCCAGGTGATACAGGATGGACTCGGGAGTGCTCGGTGACGGCTCAGCACCTTAGGCATCGAATGAGTTCTGCTCTAAGCTGGATGTTTCTGCCACCTTCCTTGGGGTCCATGGAGACTCCTGTGTCACCTCATGTAGCGATAACATTTTTCTGAAAATCAATCTCTTTCTCTCTGTCTCTCTCTTCGGGACAGGGTCTCATTATGTAGCTCTGCTGTCCTCGAACTCACTATGTAGACCAGGCTGGCTTCAAACTCACAGAGATCTGCCGGCCTCTAATGTGTCGAGTTTAAAGGAGTGTGCCTCCTCCTTTTGCAAATGTCTTTTGCGTTCAAAGAGAACAAACTTTTTCTTTCTTTTTTTTTTTTTGTTTTTTTGTTTTTTTGTTTTTGAGACAGGGTTTCTCTGTGTAGCCCTGGCTGTCCTGGAATTCACTCTGTAGACCAGGCTGGCCTCGAACTCAGAAATCCGCCTGCCTCTGCCTCCCAAGTGCTGGGATTAAAGGCGTGCGCCTCCACTGCCGGCGAACAAACTTTTTCTTAGATCTTGCTATCAAGTTAATAATTTGCCTTGAGATCACTTAAGACTATGTACTTAACCTGCTGCCCTACTGTGTGCTCTGCCTGTTAAAAGTTTAACCTGCCTTTAAGAGAACAATGTCGTCAACCTTACTATTCCTTAGATTTCCCATTTAATCAACGTTTACAAACCTAAGCCAAATGCATAGCATCAATCTTAAGTTAGGTACTCTTCCATGCTCCTGACCCAGAATAATGTATGTGTGCCTTTGTGTGTGTGAGTATGTGTTGTGGTAATCATTTCCTGAAAACAACCAATAGGTTGAGAACCATGTGATACAACAAATCTCCCCCACAGATGCTAGAAATAGCATGTGGATATAGGGTGATGTCTGTCTGCTGTCGTTTGCCGTTCTGAGTAAGTTACTTTCCCCTTGTATAATTCTTTAAAGACTTCTGTAGAGAAGCCCTCAATCCTTTGCCATGCTGTGTGTTTCTATGCTGTTTAATAAATACAGAACAAATCTCTTTGTTAGAGACAGATAGAAGGCCAGGTGGTGGTGGCGCACAACTTTAATCCCAGCACTTGGGAGGCAGAGGCAGGCGGATTTCTGAGTTTGAGGCCAGCCTGGTCTACAGAGTGAGGACAGCCAGGGCTACACAGAGAAACCCTGTCTCAAAAAACAAAACAAAACAAAAAACAAAAAAAAAAAACAACTAAACAAAACAAGACAAACAAACAAACAAAAAACCAGACAGAAGACCCTGGGAGAGAAGTGTGGAGAATTCTTTCTGTTTGTTTGATTGATTGATTTTGTTTTTCAAGAATAGATTTCTCTGTGTAACCCTGGCTGTCCTGGTACACACGATGTAGAGCAAGCTGGCTTCAAACTCACAGAGATCCTCCTGCCCTCCTTAATGCTGCGATTGAAGGCATGTACCACCTCCACCAGGCTATTTTTGGGTTTTTGAGACATGGTCTTTCTACAAAGCTCTGGCTGTCCTGGAACTTGCTACATATGCATTACTTGGCTCACACTCTAGCCTCAAACTCCAAAGTGTTGGATCACAGACGTGTGCCACACTACCTAACTAAACAGGGCTTCTGAGTCACACACAGATATCAGGATGAGGCCTTGGTAGGGTGTCCCGAATCTCCCCCACCTCCTTGCTTGTGGATGCGACACATGACCCAGAGCAAACCACAGGGGCAGAACCAACATCAGATCCCCCCAGTTGCTGCAGGATATATGCTGCTGACCCTGAAGCTGACATCAGTGAGGTGAGGCATAGGGGGGCTCTTACCATGACATGTGTTCTCACTCATGTTAGCAAAAGATTCTGCTCCAGAAAGGAGCTTATATCCCAGGTTACAGACGCAGGCGTAGCTCCCCTCTGAGTTCATACAATGGCATATGGTCCACAGGAAACTTTCAGGTAGTAAACACTCGTTGATGTCTACAACAAAACAAGAGTCACCTCCCAGACCTGAAAGTTGTCCCAAGGAGGAGACTCCCATCCATACCTGACTACCAATCTGGGACATGCTAATGAGTTAATATCTTCAGGGAAAATTATGGGCTCTACTCATAAGGCTGAGCTATAGGTCTAGTAAGCTATTCCTGAAGCTGACTGGTCCGCTCTGCTCCTCTTGGTCCTCTGGAGGGAACCCAGGGTTTGAACAATACCAATGTGGGAGTGGTACGGAAGGTCGGCCTTCTTCTTCCAGTTCCTAAAGCCAAGTTCAGGCACAGACCCTGGAGCTCCTTGCAGGAAGCCCCTCTTTTCATTTCTTGCCTCCCCACCTTGCTTTCTTTCTCTGTCTTTGATAAAGGCTAAACCCCCTGCCCCAGACCGCACCCTGTCATCTCTTCGTGTGCCCATACCCCCCACCCCCACCCCCCCACCCCACCTTTGTACCTTCACAGCTCTCTGAGGGACAGTGATTTCTGGACGTCCGCGCTGAACCCTTGGCTTGCAGACACAGCTTCTGTAACTGCACATACTGAGTTGGCAGGGCACCACCTGGCACAGTCTGTGGAGGACAGAAATTCTGGTAAGAAAGTAAAGGAGGCCCAGTAGAGGGGAAGTGCCACCAAGAACAGCATCTTAGGAAGGTGTGAGGAGGCCCTAAAGTTTCCCAGCATCTGCTCATCTCCCAAGGCTCTTGTGGTTGACAGCGGGATTCCCTCCCCGGCTGTGCAGCCCTTGTGTCCAGCGGACTTACTCTCTGTCTTCTGAGTTCCAGCTCCTGAGAGATTCAGTAAAATGCACACCACTGGGAAAAAAGTAAAAGATGGTGAGCGGGAAGCCAGAGCAGGGACCGGAGGCCCAAGTTGTCTGTGGGCATCGGACTGAGGTTCTGTAACTAATATGAACAAATAGACCGAGGGGGTGGGTCTCATGACACTTGCTTACAATTAAATTACTCAGGATGCAGGGGGATTAGGGACTCAACGCTGACCCTGGGCTACATACTGAGACCCAGTCTCAAAAACAAAACAAACAACCAGCCAGGGCTGGAGAGATAGTTCAGCAGTTAAGAGCACTGGCTGCTCTTCTAGAGGTCGTGAGTTCAATTCCCAGCACCAGCATGGCAGCTCACAACCATCTGTGATGGAATCTGATATCCTTTCCTGGTGAGTAGACAGTACATGCAGACAAAACACCCATATACATAAATAAATAGATCTTTAAAAAAACTAAACAAGCAAATAATAATAATAATGACAACAACCTGCACAGTTAAGAATGGGGTTCATGGCTGAAACCTCAATATATATGGGAGGGGTTGCAGGAAGATCAGAAGTCTGAAATCACCTCACACATCGGGGTAAAAGTCCAACCCAGGCTACCTGAATTCTATCTCTAAATAAATAAAAATAACAGAATACAAATAAAAAGCCAGATGCAAGGTTCCAGATGAGAGTTTGAGACTAGCCTAAGTTATCCAGATGTGCTGGGATTAGAGGTGCACCGCCATGCCCCAGTGTGATACTGTCTTTTGCACTTCTTTGTTTTAGTTTGTTTTCTATTGTTTTGTCTCAAAATGCTGGGACGGAACCCAGCACTTACATGTTAGGCAAGTGCTCTACCACTAAGCCCCATTCCCAACCCCTCTCTTTACTTTATTCCTAAATTCAGGCTGGGTTTTCACATGAAATCCTCCTGCTTCGGTGTTCTGAGGAGCTGGTACAGGCCTACGCCACCAGGCTGGACCCTTGTAATTTTTAGGGAAGAATGAAAGCTTGGGTTACATCTCCCAGGTCCCATCTGAGCTCTGACACTCCAACACCACATGTGTTAACCACTGTTAACCGCATGACCCCATGGCTGCATGTCAGAGGAAGTGGCTTCGGTGGAGGGTGGGTGACTGCTGAACACACCCAATGCCTCACTGGCTGTCGTTGGCAGGCATCCCACCCAAGGCAAGGCTGGGTAACAGAGCAGTCACTAGAGACAGGCATCCAAGAAAGCAGAGGTGGACATGACTGGGGGGGGAGGGAGATGAGAAGCAGGACATGAAGGCAAGCAGAGTAACCCGGTGGCTGGAGGCTGAGGCAGGAGGCTGCCGGGCAGGAGGCTCCTCAGTTAAAAGTTACACAAAACTCAAGGGCAGCCTGGGTAGTTTGGGAACCTGACTGAAACAAGGCCCTGGTCCATCCCCAGGACCAAAATATGAAAGGGGGTGGGGCCCATGTGATTGAAGGAGAGTACTGACCTCACCATGGGTGTCATGGCATGTGAGCACACATGCATGTACCACACACACACACACACACACACACTGCACGCACACACATGCACACGTACATACTCACCTACACCTAATAAAACTAAAACCAAACAAACAACCCAAAACAAAAAACAAACTGGCAGCTGAAAAGATGGCTCCTCAGTTAAGAGCCCCTGGCTGCTCTTCCGGTGGACCCAGGATTCAGCTCCTAGCACCCACACAGTGGTTCATAACAGCCTGTAACTCAGTTCCAGGGACTTTGGTGCCCTCTTCTGGTCTCCAAGGGCACAGGCATGCATGTGGTGCATACACATATATGCAAGCAAGCAAAGCACTTATAAACACAAACCAAATACAGAGAGAGAAGAGAGAGAGAGAGAGAGAGAAGAGAGAGAGAGAGAGAGAGAGAGAGAGAGAGGGAGAGAGACAGAGGGGAAGACAGAGCAGACTGCCATACAAAGCCAACTACATGGGGTGCTGACGCAGGAAGATTGGAAGTCCCCCAACCTGGGCTACAGGACGTAGATGCTTGTCTCAGAATAAAAACCAAGAAAAACCTGGCGTGTAGTACATGTGATGGTGATGGTCTGGCAGCTGAAAGGAGTGGGGGGTTGGGGGTTACTGACAGAAAGTTGGGAGGGAAGGAATGGGGGGGCAGAGTTGATCCCAATGGGGGGGGGGAATACAGCATCAAGAAAAGAATCCCAGGAACAGGGATCCTAAGGGAGGCCTCAGGAGAAGGGCTGGTGGGGGGGAGGGGTGAGTCACTTCCTTGATGATTCACCCACCACTGGGCTGGCTGCATGCCAGGTTCCCAGGAGACTCCTGGGGTCAGCCACTATGAGCAGGGTAGTTAGGGCAGGGGCAGTGAACCCAGAGGGTCCCCTGAAAGCTCAAATCTTTGTCTGACTGGGTTTCCCTCAGGCCAATGGAGAGGCTCTAGGTGAAACTCACCCCCTCAAAGCTGGGGTGTTCTGAAGCAGGGCACTCCAGCCAGGCAGTTGTCAGAATTCTTTCTTCCTCCATTTGGGCCTCTGAGCTGGACTTCTCCTCCCACACCCATCTGAACCCAGTTCCTCTTTGTGGGACAGACCACAAGATGACCTTTCCTTCATGCTGGGCCCCGGGGTAATTCACAGTTCCTAAAGTCCAGTACCAGAATGTGTGTCTGTGTGAACAGCCTGGTGCCTTCCACCAAGAACCTCAGCTCATCAAGCAGGCTTGGCTAGCTAGCCAGCAAGCCCAGGGACAGACACTATGATCACAAGTGTGTGTCACCACAGCCAGCTTCCTTCACAGAAATCATTTACTGACGGAGTCCTCCCTCCAGCCCTCAAGTCACTTTTGAAAAAAATAATATTGATTTATTTTTGGGTGCTTGGATGTTCTGTCTGCACGTATATTGCCTGGCATATAGATGAGTAGGAAGAGGACATTGGATGTCTTGGAACTGGAGTTAAAGACGGTTGTGACCACTGTGTGGTTCCTAGGAAACTGATCTCTGTCGTCTGAAAGAACAGCAAGCTCTCTTAACCCCTGAGCCATCTCTCCAGCCCCTTAAGTAATTTCTTTAAGACTCAGAATGCTCGGCCGTGCCTGGTGATGCACACTTTCAGAGCCAACACTGGTGAAGCACCATGAGAGAACTCTGCTGGGGGCCAGCCTGGTCTACCCAGGAGCTAAGGCTATGTAGGAAGACCCTATCTTAACAAGACAGAAGTAAGGGGATTAGTACACATTCAAAACCAGTCAGGGCTACAGAGCTACATCGCCAAAACCTGCGTCTCAAAACTAAAACCAAAACAGACTCAGAATGAAGCCAGACCTTGTTGCACAAATCTGTAATCTTAGCAATCAGAGGTGGAGGCAGGAGGACCAGAAGCACAAAGTCATCTTAGTCACCCTGAAAGCTTGTTTGCAAAAAAAACCCCAAAAAAACAAAAAACAAAAAAAAAAAAACCACAAAAAACAACCAACCCAACAGACTCAGAGCAAGGTCAGCCATCAGGAGGATCAGGAGGTGGGGCTGGGGTTACCTCCAATCTACACAAAGAGAAACTGAGGCTTGGAGCTTGGAGAAAGAATATGGTCAAAGCAGCCCAGAGAAAGGCCAGCAGACTGGAGTACTAGAGCTCCCGGAGCCAGGGTGGGCTCCTTGTCCCCTGGGCTGGGTTGGGCTCTACCCCAGCCATTGGCCGGACTGCCTACATCTGGAGACTTGGAGATTAATCAAACAGGAGCAGAGCTGTTCCCTTCTGCTCCCAGACACATCTGGTTCAAATTCCCAAGCTCAGACTGGAGCCAAGGGACTCCTGCTTAGGGAATCCAGAAGTGGGGGAAGAGCAGTCTTTGTGTTTCCTGCCAGAGACATCCCAGCATCTCACCCAGAAAAAATAATCACAGTGTCCACTTAATGTGTGTGCGTGTGTGTGTGTGTGTGTGTGTGTGCATGTGTGTGTGTGTGTGCGTGTGTGTGTGTGTGTGTGTGTGGTGTGTTTTGAGAGTATCTCATTATGTAGTTCTGGCTGGTGTGGAACTTACTACGTAGACCAGGTTGACCTTCAACTCCCAGGGTCACAGAAGTCTCCTGCCTCAGCCTCTCTGGTGCTGGGATTCAAAACCTGAGACACAAGCTAGCTAAGCTGGTTAGTTGGTTTTCAAGACAAGGTCTTATGAGGTCTCAACCTCAGTGTGC
This sequence comes from Mastomys natalensis, assembly GCA_021653895.1. NCBI lineage: Eukaryota > Metazoa > Chordata > Mammalia > Rodentia > Muridae > Mastomys > Mastomys natalensis. The sequence continues at coordinate 28,089 of JAJTUV010002991.1, forward strand.
AGCAGAGAATGACCTTGAACCTCTGAGCCTCTCCTCTACTACCCGGGTACTACCATAGCAGACACAGGCACTACACCCACATGCTCGGTTAATTCAAACTGTAAACCAGAAATTTAGTATACAAACTCTTGGCCCTCGAAACGCTAGGGGCAAACGCTGCTGGTCTTGTTCCATTTTACAGAGGAGCAAAGTGCAGCCCAAGGTCACTGTGACCCAGCCTAGTGACAGCCAGGCAGGCCTCTGCAGCTGTTTGTCACCAACTGTGACACGCCGGGACTCTATTTCCTGGCTCCAGAGCCCACGGCCACTGGCCTGCCACCTGCCACCTGCTACTAGCACACAGGCCAGTCATTGTGGTTAGGGTAACCCCAGTTTGTTCCCTAAGTTGCATATTTGGGGTAACTCCAGTGTGTGCCCCAAGTTCCATTTTTTTCACTGTTTGTTGTCAAGTTACTTAGGTAACTTAGCAGTCAAATGACGGTTGAGGTGCCCAGGGTGGGGCGGGAAAGGAGACCAGGAAAGTCACAATGAAAGCCAAGTTCAAACCACAGCTTGGGAAGATTCCTTCAGCCAGCAGCTCAGTTCCAGGCAAGTCCCAAGGACAGTCTCTGCAGTGTTCCTGGCACTGAGACAGCAGGGACATACTAGGTGAGGTGGAGTGCCTACCCTCAAAGAAATATGCATCCTCACACGGGTTTTACTTCACATTAAGACGTCTGTATGGGCAACAGTTTGCAAAGTGTTACTTTAACCTACATTTCTTTTTAGCTTTGTATTTTATTACTGTATGTGTTTTGCCTGCATGTATGTTTGTGAACTGCATGTATGTTTGTGCACTACATGTATGTTTGAGCACTACATGTATGTTTGTGTACTGCATGTATGTTTGTGAAGCAGAAGAGAGTGTGGATGTCCTGGAACTGGAGTTACAGACACTTGTGAGCCACCATTATAGTTGCTAGGACCCAAGCAAGTCCTCTCTTAACGCTCTTAACCTGGCATCACCCCAGCCCCTAGTCTGCATTTCTTTTTCTTTTGTTCTTTTGAGACAGGGTCTTGTAGGGTGTAGTAGCCCAGGCTGTCCTGGAATTGGTGACCCACCTGCCTCAACTTCCCTATAAGCCCTGTGACACCATGCCCGCGTTGTCACCCCCTTTAAGTGTCCCCCTGCCTCAGTTTCTCCTTCTTAGCCTCCAAATTGGCAACACTGACACCCCCTGGGAGCCTTCTGGGGCGCACAGGTGCGCGGGCTTTGCCTGTCCCTGCCCCGCCCGGCCACGTCCCGCGAAGCTCCCTACCGGCCCCGCGCAACCCCGAGGTCTCACCGAGCAGGAGGTGGCAGCTGACGCCCCTCATGGTGGCGCGGAACCGACAGCGTCTGGGCTGACAGAGGGCTGTGGCGGCCGGCTGGGCTGAGCCTTTATGCAGCGGGCGTGGGCAGGGCCCTCCCCGGAACTGTCCTCCCCGCTGGAAGAACAGAAGTGCCGGGGAAACAGACCCAGGGCGCGGCGCGCGCCCGCGTCTGGAACAAACGCAATCCCCCGCCCCGCGCGCGGCCCCGACACCCGCCCCCGCGGAGAGCTGGGAGGGTGTGGACCAGGCGCCTGGGGACAGGGACCCAGGCACATCGGAGAGAGCTGTGTGGAGCTCCCACCGGAGCGATGTCCTGGGCCCTAAGCGACCCCCAGCCCCATTCCCATCATCAGGACTTGCCGGCTTCTTTTCCAAAAGAGAAACTGAGGTTCAGAAAGCCAGGGGCCGAATAACCAGAGAGGACTGAGGGTTCGGCCGGGATGATAGGCAGGGACGAGAAACCTCATGGTTTGGAGATGTGGCTCAGTGTGTGCAGTGCTGCTTAACCTGCTCGAGGCCCTGTCTAGCCTCAAAGCCACATGAACCGGCGGAGGACCGCTAGCCTGTGATCCCAGCGCTAATCAGAGTTCAACTCATTTGTCCCTTTTGAAGCCTGCCCGCGCTAAAAGAGACCTTTGTCCCAAAAAGAAGAAGAGGGATACGGCATGGTTGCGTTGGCCTACAGTAATATTTCTGGGAAGCAGAGGCTAAAGCTGAGGCCAGGCCAGGCAGGTCTATGAAGCAAGAGCCCATCTCAAAAATAATAAATAATAAAGGAAGGTTAGTACTACCAAGATGGTTCAGTGGGTAAAGGCACTTTCTCCAAAACCTAACAACCTGATTATTTATTTTTATTTATTTATTTATTTATTTCTAGGTTTTTCGAGACAGGGTTTCTCTGTTGTAGCCCTGGCTGTCCTGGAACTCACTCTGTAGATCAGGCTGACCTCGAACTCAGAAATCCACTTGCCTCTGCCTCCCAAGGCATCGCTCCATCGCTCTGGGATTAAAGGCGTGCACCACCACTGCCCGGCTCGACCTGATTTCTGATACTCAGGACCTCATGATGGAAGGAGAGAACCAACTCCTGAAAGTTGTCCTCTGACTTCCACAGGTACACTGTGCCACACACATATCTATCCAAACAGTAAACAAAAAGGTCAATAAATAAAACGTAATAAGGCTTAAAATAGAGGAAGGGAGCGCTTTGACATCGCTAACCACTGAAGGGCTTTTTGGTTACATGCATTGACCTTGCTACAATCTATAGAGAATCATGTGATGTACACTGGCTTCCTGTTTGAGTTACTTGTGTAACTATGGTTTCTTGTGTGTGTGTGTGTGTGTGTGTGTGTGTGTGTTGGGAGTGGGAAGGATGCCAAACCCAGTGCGTGCTGGTCAAGTACTCTACCAAGTAAACTACATTTCCAGACACATCTAGTGATTTTTCAAAATATTATTGATTTTTTCTTTTTTCTTTGAAACAGGGTCTCAAATCAACCAGGCTGGATTTCAACTCCTTGTAGCCTAGGATGGCTTTGAACTCATGATTTCCTGCTCCAAAGCCTGAGTTCTGCTGCAATCACAGGCATAAACCACCAGGGGTGTCAGGCCTCCCTTTTATTTAACAAATTCTGGGTTCAAGTCAGGCCGGGGTGCAACCTTTAGTCCCAGCACTTGGGAGGCAGAGGCAGGTGGATCTCTGTGAGTTGGAGGCCAGCCTGATCTACACAGTGTGTCAGGGCAGCCAGGGCTGTTACACAGAGAAACCCTATCTTAAAAAAAAACAAAACAAAACAACAAACAAACAAACAAATAAAAAACAAACTCCAAGTTCTGAGTGAGGACTGTAGCTGATTATGATGGTGCACAGCCTGTAATGGGGAACTCACGAGGCACACAGCCTGTAATGGTGGAGCTCATGAGGCTGAGGCAAGAGGGTTGCTGGGAGTCTGTGGCTATACTGATTCACAGTGTGAGAGAAAAGATAAAAGGAAGTTGTAGAAAATGTGTGCTATTGGGGCTGGAGAGATGGCTCCGGAGAGAGCACTGGTTGCTCTTCCAGAGTCAGGGTTAGATCCCAGCATTCTGTAACTCTAGTCCCAAGGGAGCTGATGCTATCTTCTGGTCTCCCCAGGCACAGCATATACTTGGTGCACAGATAAAACAGGCAGGCAAAACTGACAAAGGACAAACTGAAAATTAATAACAAACGCAAAGACACAGTATTCCTTCAAATGAACACATAGAAGAAGAAACATTTCATAAAAAGAAAATAAATGTTTTATTTGGGAAAAGTCAGTTTCTTACGTAGATTTTAAATTTAAAGTAACTTTAAATCTTTATTTTTACCTTGTTAATTATAATGGTATTTTAAGTACATTAGGGACAATTCGTTGACTGTGACATATATGTATCTTTTTTCCTCTATTTAGAAGGGTTAAAAAATATTGACAATTCCATTCTGGTGTATCTCCCTTCCTGTCTTTGCTCTAAAACATCCCCACTCCCATATTTCAAGTAAGTGAAAAGGACGTGAAGCTTAAGGCTTGTGGAATGAAGACTAGGGCCAAGAATTCTAAGCATGATAGAAGTTTCTCTTTAAACCTTGGTGTGTGGATTTAAAAAATAAAAATAAAAGAAAATGTGTAGTACATAGTAATTCATAGGTGACATTGAAAAGTGACCAGTGGCCACATTAGGCACGAGTCGCTGTGAGACAGCTGTGCCTCAGGTCAAGGTTTAATCCCTTGGGGCTTGCACAAGAGTCAGCAGAGAGGAGGATGAGAAGGGAACGGGCTATTCCGAGTCTTAAGTGGAATTGGGTCTTTTTTCTCCAAACATGGTTTAACCTCAGGGCACAGTGTCCCTGTGGACTGGCAGGCAGAGCCTCCCTGGGACTTGATTTTTCTTGTCTGTTGAATGCAAATTAAACCGAGCATGGTGGCTCATGGCTGTCATCCCAGCACTAGGAAGGCAGAGACGGGGGTTTATGAGTTCACATGGTGTGACGGCTGTCACCTTGACTACCTCTGAAATAAATGAAAAAGCCCAAGACAATGACACACCCATGAGAGATAATTTTAGTTGATTAGATCATCTGAACTGGGAAGACCCAACTTAAATCTGGCCACACCTTCTGGTAGCAGCCCATATAAAGGGCTTGGAAGAAAGAAGTTCTTGTCCTTTGCGTGCCTGTTCTCCATGTCACTGGCAAAGTTTTTCCTTCACTGACATTAGAGCCTATTTCTTAGGGATTCCGAGACATACTTGAGAGCAGCTGAGGCTTCTGGCTTCGTGAACTGAACAACTATTAGATTTTTGGCCTGTCAGGAGACAGTCATTGTTGGATTACCTGAACCACCACCTGTAAGCCACTCTAATAAAGCCCATAAAATACTCATGCTATCAGCCGTGTTATTCTAGAGAACTCTGACTACTGCACATATCAAATTCAACGTTAGCCAGGGCTACATGAGATACTGTCTCAGAAACAAAGACTAGATTTAAAAAAAAAAAAAAAAAGCCAAGTGTGCTGGCCCACAGAGTCATCCAGCACTCACTCAAAGGCAAGAAGATTGCTGGGAATCCCAGACCAACCAAGGTTATAGACAGAGTGGGTCTCAAATGAAATAAAAAGGCTGGAGAGATGGCTCAGCTGTTAGAGCACTTGCCCCTCTTCCAGAGGACCTGGGTTTGCTTCCCAGCACACACATGGTGGCTCACAACCATCTGTAACTCCCGTTCCAGGGGACCCAAGACCTTCTTCTGACCTCCCTAGGCACCAGGCAGGCATGTGGTGCACAGACATACACACAGGCCAACATGCATATACACACAAAATAAAAATAAATCTTTAAAAACAAAACAGGAAAAGAATCTGATTCCTGTAGTGAGAATTCTGAAATTTTGGTTTCTTTAAAAACACAAGAATATTGTAAAAGTATGCTTTCATTTTAATCCCAGGTGTGGGATGTGGGGCTGCTTCCAGCCGTCCACAGCAGCTGACTGTGGTTCGCCTTCTGCTCTAGCTAGAAGGTTTGCCAGCTCCAGATAGTTTTCTGTGATTGTGTGACATTTGGAATTCTGGGAGCTTTTCAGAGGTATATAAATGTTAGTGCCCCATAGGTGTCTCCCTCTCTCCCTCCCTCTCCCCCTCTTTTCCTTCTCTCCCCCTTTCTTTCCTTCTCTCCCTCTCTTTCCCTCTCCCTCCTCCTTCCTCTCCCTCTCTCCCTTTCTCTTTTCCCCTGTCCCCCTCTCCCTATCTCTCTCCATTTCCCCTCCTCCCTCTCTCTTTCCTCTCTCTCCCTTCCCCTCACCTCTCTTTCTTTGTCCCTCCCTCTCCCTCTCTCCCTCTCCTCTATTCTTTCTCTCCAATCTAGTGATGGAGGATAGACAGGGGAGGGGAATAAAGGGTGGGAAAAAAAAGAACCCCTAAAATAGCCAAGTCCAGCTACAAATTCCAGTGTTTTAAGGGACAGCAGGAGGGGACAGAGTGACAGGAGAAAGGCTGAAGGCTGATGGCTCTATGGTATCCTCTCCTCTGTCATTACCTATCCCAAGTCTGACCTGTCTGCAGGCTGACTTCTCATCTCCTGCCCTGGTTCATTGCCTTAGTCCCATCCTCCATCTCTTCCCCAGTGCACCATAACCTAGCTGGCCTCAAACTCACTGAGATTTGCCTCTTTCTCCTGTGTGCTGAAATTAAAGTTGTATCACCACCCTGCTTGGTGAGTCTTTAATCACATTACTGTTGTTCACAGGTCCTACAGGGGTTATCTGGCACTTTCCTGGGTACCTGGCTTGTGTTCTGTTGGTAGTGGGAAGACTCTTGGGCTCTGAAGCATGCCAGACCAATGGTCACCACTGACCCAAATCCGACCCTGGGAGGGTCTGGCCTCAGGCCCTTGCACAGGTGGACAACCTGAAAGGCTCACTGACTGTAACCTCTGAAGGCCTCCCTGACTTCTGTTTGGTTTGAATATCGATGAAGCTCCCACGCCCTTGTCAGGACTGTCCACCCAGGCCTCCCCTGTCCACCCCCAGGCCTCCCTGGCTTGAACCAGCAGCTCTTCCTAGCTACTTGCTTTTTTTTTCTTTTCTTTTCTTTCTCCTATGCAGCATGTGTGTGTGTGGGCGGGCTGGTGTGCGCGTGCATGTGCATGTATGCGTTCTTGCCTGTCGTGCGGTATGGATGCCTAGTGTCTTTCCCAACCTGTTTATTTATTTATTATTTATGTATAAGTACACTATTGTCTCCTCAGACACATCAGAGAGGGATCAGATCCCATCACAGATGGTTGTGAGCCACAATGTTATTGCTGGGAATTGAACTCAGGACCTCTGGAAGAGCAGTCAGTGCTCTTAACCACTGAGCTATCTCTCCAGCCCTTTTTATTATTTTCTGAGACAGCGTCTCTCCCTGGTTCTGAAACTCACCCACTGGGCTAGACATGGAGCCCTGAGATTTGCCTGACTCTGCCTCCCTCCCAGGACCGGGCGTCTTCTCTTTTCTCCACAGTTCTAACATCTGTCTACCACACAGTCTCTCTGGTTATGTTGTTCTTATATCTGACCTCTCCCCTCTCAGCTGTCAGTCCTCAGGCAGAATTTTTGTCATCTCTCTTTTTTTCTTTTGAGTTGGATCTGGCCTTGTAGCCCAAATGTATGAGTGCTCTGTCTGTGTGTACACCTACATGCCAGCAGAGAGGGCATCGAATCCCAGTGTAGACGATTATGAGTCCCCATGTGGTTGCTGGGATTTGAACTCAGGATCTCATACCTTTTTATTTTTTTTTTTTAATGTTATGTGTATGGGAATTTGCCTGCATACATGTATATGTACCACTGTGTGCCTGACAGCCACAGAGGCCACCTGGAACTGGAGTTACAGAAGGTCGGGAGCAACCACCCACAGAGGTGCTGGGAGTGTAAGCCAGAAGCACAGCTGAGTCACCTCACCAGCTCCTATCTTTTTTATTCTTAGTAAAATTTTATTTTAATTTAATTTTTTTGTCTACTTGTGTCTCTGTGTGAACACGTGCATGTTTCTGCAGGTGCCCAAGGGGACCAGAAGAGAGTGCTGGGTCCCTGGTGGATGTGGGGATTTGAACTCATGTCCTCTGCAAGAGCAGCCAGAACTATAGTTTGCTTGTTTTGTTTTTGGAAGGGTTCTATGTAACACTGGCTGTCCTAGAATTTACTCTGTAGACCATACTGGCCTTCAAATTCGAGATCTGCCACCTTTGCCTCCTGAGTGCTAGGATTAAAGTCAATGCCCCAGCAGCCAGCCCTAAGCCATACAGTCTCCTTTTCGTAATATAATTATTCTTATTACAGCTGTAATATTCCTGATAGCTACTGTGCACCCCACTTTTTCCTGAAGTGTTGGAGATGGAACCTAGAATCCATGGTTCTTTACTGACTAGACCGACAGCCATTGCTATTTCGTTTTGTAGCCTTTCAAGCGATTCAACCCCGGAACATATTCATCCTCCCAATAGCTCCAGGAGGCAGGCAGTATGCTTTCTGCCTGACAGATGGGGGAACGGAGGCAAGCAAGAGTATAATGACTCGCTTGGTGGCACAAAGCTCTTTGGGATCCTGAGGGAGTGACCCTGTTGCACTGGCATTGGCATCAAAGCGACTGCAAAGACCAGCAGCTGCCTTTAGGGTGTGGCGAGCAGGCTGGGACCTCCATGCCCCAACAGCGCAGGTCCAACGCACACGCACAAGCCTGGGCAGGGCAGGGGTCGGAGAGGATCCCGGGCGGAGGGGCCATAACAGGATGCCACCGACTGGAGACAATGGTAGAGGAAGAGGCCGGGCAGCTCCGCGCGGATGAGCGAGCCCTGGGCTCCAGCAGGGCGGCCGGGATAGCTGTCACCGAGCCAGGAAGCCCCACGGGAGAGGGAAGAGGGCGGGAAGCATGCTCTTCCTCCTACAGTCCCCAGCACCCGGGTTCCCCCAAGTCTGGCGCCTCACATCTGCAGACTCCTCCTGGCCGCAGCGGTCTTCTCACCCTGTGTAATGAATCCCAGTCTGCCTGCGTGTCGGCAGTCAACGCAGCGGCTGTATTTATAGCCATTGACAGGGCTGCGACAGCGCCTAAATATAGAAGCTAGGCTATTTGGAGCCCAGGGCCTGAAGTAGAGTGAAGGGGAAGCACACCTGCCACCTGAGTTGTCACTATCCCTAATGTCACCCGGCCTGACAGTTCCCTGGGCTGGGAATTCTCACCCCTGGGGAAGTGGGAAAGGTTGTGGAGGGATGTGCGGAAGCAGAGTGGAAAGCTGGGGTGGTTGGGGGAGGCCTGCTTCCCAGTCAGAACTTGTGAAGCTGAGGCAGGAAGATCCTGAGTTCAAGGATAGAGAAGAGTCTATGGTGGTGGGGGCAGGGTGAGAGGAGGTAGGAAGAAGGGGAGGGCAGAGGAGAGACAGGAAAGGGGCAGTCAGCAGTCAAAGTCACTTCCACATATATGGAAAGGCACTTGGAGTGATGGTCCCTGGGAGAGACAAACTAGTCTTGAGAGAGCACACCCCTTTAGGGTTCTGGGTCTCATACCCACCTCTTCCCTGCCAACATGGGAAAGGGGACATGACTTGAATGTTCTCAGCTTCTAAGAAATGAAGGCTTCAGGAAGCTGTAGGGGCATCCCCAAACCCCAAACAAGCTAGCACCTAGCAACACACTTCCCCTTTCCCATGGGCCTCTTAGTTCACTAGTGGCAACAGCTGGGGGCCAGGGCAGAAGTGGGGGTTGGGGTTATAAATAGACCAAATATAAGCAGCTGCTGCCACACTGTTCCACAGGAAGCCCTGCAGAGAAGGCTCTTCACAGCCAGCTGCGACCCATCCAGAAATCATTGATCACCAAGATTTGGGGCAGGGTGGGAGAATTCAAGACTGGGGTTCTTAACGGGAAAATCGCGGACTTTCTCCTCCTCCTCTTCCTTCTGTTCTGGGCCGACAAGGAATCCAGAGCCTCACTTGGACTAAGTGGCTAAGTATAGGTAGCACCCAGAGCCACAGACTTGGCCCTGTGAGTGACTGTTGATCATAACCCAACACAGTTGTGGTTGCGACTTTAACCCTTCCTCAGAGGTAGTGTGGAAAGTACTTTGGAGTGTTAAATGGTTGTGAAAAAGGGGAGATGGCAAGATGGCTGGGTCTCCCTGTTGTATTCCTTTTATTTACTTTAAAAACTGAGGAGTTAATTCCAGAGGCTATGGATTGTAACCACAGCAACACAGACACGTACACAAAGCCAGGAGAAGCGAAATGCACCTAAAATCCCCTTTCTGGGGATCTTAAGGCAGGGTCAAGAACTTGAGGTGAGCCTGGGCTACTTGGTGAGAGCTTGCCTCAAAATTACAGAAACGAAAGCTATAAATATATGAAAGGGAGAAGCAGAAGAAGCAAAGGTTGGGGCGGGGACACGGCTCTTGTCAGTAAAGTGCTTGTCACACAATCCTGAGGACCCAAGTTCAATCCCCCCAGAACCCATATAGAAATTTGGGTATGGTGACACATCCAGCACTGAGGAGGTAGGGGGCTTGCTGACTGGCTGCCTAGCCTGATAGGCAAGCTCCAGGTTCTCAGAGAGTGATTGTCTCAAAGACTCAGGTTACAGAGTTTGGGGGTTGATCCTCAGCTCCAACAAAATAATAGTAAGAGAGGAGAAATGACAAAGACGCAGCCCTGCGTATAGTCATGCGCACCGAGAATATCAAGAAGACATAGGACTCTGGCACACATACATTTGTGCAGGTGAATATATATATTATACACACATACACACGCACTTCTTTTTCTTGAGATAGTTCTTATTATGTAGCCCTGGCTGTCCTGGATCTCTCTATGTAGCCCAGGCTGGCCTTTGAGCTCACAGAGCTCTACTTTCCTCTGCCTCCCAAGTTCTGGGACTAAAATTTGTGCCGGCACAATTTTTTTTGACTTAATATTTGACTTTACTTACATTAAAATTTTGTTTTGCATCAGGTGTGGTGACACACACCTCTCCTCCCAGTGCTGGGAGGCAGGGGCAGGCTAACTCTGAGGTCAAGGCTAACCTTACTTTCAAGACCAAGTGAGTCTTGAAGAAACAATTATTTCCTGTGGGTATGTGGTGTGTGGGGGACGGGTGCACACGTCTTGGCACTTGTGTGGAAGTTAAAGGACAACTTATCAGTGTGGAATTTGTTTTCTCCTTTCAGCACGTGGGCTCCAATCTGAGCCTTTAGCTTTGGTCACTGGGCTTGGTAGCCAGCGCTTTTACCCATGGTCCATCTTACTTGCCTCAGTTCTTCCTTCCTTTTCTTTTCTTTTTAAGAAGCTGGAGAGCTGGGGGTGTGTGGGGGGGTACTCCCCTTTGATCACAACACTGGAGAAGCTCCGTTGGAGACAAGAGAACCACTGTGAGTTAAAAGCTAGCCTGAGCTCCACAATGACTTCAAGGCCCGCTGGGTTACACAGTGAAATCCTGTTTTTGAAATAAAACAAAAGAAAGAGGAGGGGCTCACAAGGGAGGGGCTGGGCCAGCTGGCTGCCAGACGCTGCCAGGGATGGGAGAGGGTCTGGGCACCGGCAACTGGGAGCTCTACAGCCCTGCTGGGTACCAGGGACACTTGGCGTGTCTCTGTGACTTGCAGACCCCTGCCTCCTCCTGGTTCTACAGGAGCTTTCTGGGAACCTGTGCAAAGTCAGGGTGAAGATCAGGCCTCTTTGGGGGTGTCCTGGCCCTTCACCTGCCTGCGAGATGCTAGGGAAGAAGGGGTTTCCATGAGCTCCAGGGTCAATCTCTCTCAGAGCTTCGGCTTCTTCCCGATGAGACACCTCTGTGTGGGGTTTCTGGGCACCAGGAATGGGGAAGGTTGCAACCATCCCAGAAAGAGGCAGGGCCAAGTGCCCATCCAGTTGGGGTGTGGGCATGCAGCCTCGGGGACCACTAAGTGTCAAATCCTAAAAAGGAAGATGTCAGCTACCGAACACACCAGCAGACCCAGCAACCAAAGGCTGAGGCAGGAGGATCATAACTTTGAGGTCTCCATAATTGATAGTCAGATCCTGCCATTATAAACCCTCTCACACACAAACTGGCTTTCAGCTACCCAGAGAGACTGCCATTTCATTCAGTGGTACATGCTGGACACAACTCGGGGATGTGGGGGTGGTAGGGGCGTGGCTCAGCGTAGTGTTCCTGCCTAGAATACTCCAGTCTGGGGATGGAGATGAAAACGTAATTTTAAAATAATTGGGCTGGTGAGATGACTCAGCAAGTTGCTTCTAAGTCTGAGGACCTTAGATCCTCAGAAGGCACGTGGTAGAAGGAGAGACCCAACTTCCAGAAGCTATCTTTGGATCTCCTTAGACATGAACATGAAGGCCTATGCATCCACAAACATGCAATAAACAAATGCAAATTTTTTTTTCCCAAATAAAATAATTGACAGCAGGGACCCCATATCTGCTTATTCACAGGTGCACAGCTCACAGTAGCCAAAAGAATCCAAGTGTCAATCAGCAGATTTTAATGGATAAACACAATGGGCCATTCTGTAGCTGAATATTATTCAGTCTTTAGAAGGAATAAAGAACTAGCCCTCCTCCAGCATACCGATAATCCCAGCACTCAAGATGTGGAGGTGAAGGGGTCAGTGGGGACCATCTCCTGTCCCCAGTTGGGCTCTTGTCCCACCTTTCTTCCAGAATGGAGTGGGCAGACTGGAAGAGTGCAAACAAGGGGTACTTTATTGTCAGTTCCAGATTAGCAACTTGAAAATGGGATTAAACCCACTTAGAACCGACTGCCATGCTGGTTTTAGGCGAAGAAGGTTTGAAGTCCTGGTGGCCATGAGTACTTCTGAGAGCCCTCCAAGGCTTCTCTCTAGGTTGTGTCTCTCCACATCTAGAGGGTGGTTAAGTTCTGAGGAGTTCCCTCCCTAGCTGAAGCATGGTGTCTCTGAGGCTGAAGAATGAGTCCTGCTGAGTCCTGAAGCGGAGCTAGAGAATTCCACCTCCAGCCTGTGCCTTCTCAGCAAGTTTAAGGCAGTCTTCCCTTCCTCCTCTGTTGAGTTCTACATCATCGTGTGAGCTGGAGCCTAGGGTTATGGAGTGCCGGCTGGATGAATGTGGGCAGACAAATAAGGCGGAAAAAGTAAGAAAGCATGCTCAGGCCTGGTGGCAAGGGAAAGAACCCCAAGCCACCAAAAGTTCCCGGCCTGGCATGGAGAGATGGCTCAGTTAAAAATGCTTGCTGCTGGGATGTGAAGTCGATCTGGCTTCGACATCTGTCACCCCATTGATCACCAGGGTTGATTCAGCTGATCTGGCTGGCTAGGGGATGTCCCCTTTCTCCCTCACCGCTCCATGTGCATCCAGCCCGAAGCTGCATGCTCAGTTGATGCAGATGACCTTCCCGGAATAGAGGAGGCCTGGTCTTAGGTCAAGAGTATAAAGTAGCTGCTCCCCTGCTAGACCCTCCAAACAAGCTCTCGAAAGCTTGCTGCAGTGCAGAGGACTCGGGTCTAGTTAGCAGCACCACCAGGTTCATAACCACCTGTAACTCCTGCTCCAGGAGATAGGATGCCCACTTCTGACCTCTGTGTGCACGTGTACTCAGGTGTACATACCTACATACAGATGCACACATACACAGATAATTTAAAAACATAAATAAAACCTATTTTTAAAAAGTATACAGCTGCCGGGCGGTGGTGGCACACGCCTTTAATCCCAGCACTTGGGAGGCAGAGACAGGCAGATTTCTGAGTTCGAGGCCAGCCTGGTCTACAGAGTGAGTTCCAGGACAGCCAGGGCTACACAGAGAAACCCTGTCTCGAAAAAGAAAGAAAGAAAGAAAGAAAGAAAGAAAGAAAGAAAAAAGAAAGAAAGAAAGAAAGAAAGAAAGAGGGAGGAGAGGGAGGGAGGGAGGGGAGGGAGGGAGGGAGGGAGGGAGGGAGGGAGGGAGGGAGAGGGAGGGAAGGAAGGAAGGAAGGAAGGAAGGAAAGAAAGAAAGAGGAAAAAAAAAGTATACAGCCAAGTCTATAGGAGTCTGCCTCTGCAGATACTTGTTAAAACATGTTAGTTCCTGAAGCCATTACAGTGCTCCTGGGAGGACATTGCTCCCTCCCCCCCCCCAACCCCATGATTTTGTTTTGTCTCTCAGATGAGTTTTGTTTGTTTGTTTGCTTTTCGGTTTTCAAGATAGTTTCTCTGTGTAGTGTTGACTGTCCTGGAGCTCACTCTGTGGACCACTCTGGACTCACACTCGAGGCCTGCCTCTGCCTCTCGGGTGCCGTGACTAAAGGTGTGTACCTCCACATGAGACACTCACTGAGCTTTTGTTTCTTTTGCTTCCAGTGCTGCTGTACTGACAGCGGTCAGCTGTGTACTGTCCACTCCCAAAGCCTGAGCCTGCAGGTTGTTGGGAGGCTTTCAGAAAGCTCTATGTCAGGCCCACTTACGGAGGCAGGAGAATCTCAAGTTAAAGTCATCAACAGCGACACAGCCCTGAGACAAGTACCCGTTTTCTCCCTCTTGAGCAGTCAGTGACCACTGCACACATCGCTCACACTCCAGGAGACATGTACGTGTGACCTACCCCATCAAACCCCTGGCCTGTAGGGCAGACACTGCAGACTGGCAGAAAGCAAGGCGATGCGTGCAGATAAGATGCTAAAATAAGGTGAATGTTTGTTTGGAACAGAGAAACAGGGAGAGTGAAGGAGGAGACCAGGGAGTGCAAATAAAATAAAGCTGAAGGAAAGGATAATACTTGAAAAAGTGTCAGTGGGGGCTGAAAGGATGGCTCCGTGGTTAAGAGCACAGGCTGCTCTTCCAGAGGTCCTGAGTTCAATTCCCAGCACCCACATGGTGGCTCATATTCCAGGGATGTAACACAGATACATGCAAGCAAAACATTCATATACATGAAAACAATAAATAAAATATTTTTAAAAGAAAAGAAAAAAAAGTCAGAAAAGAACAGAGTCAGAGAATAGCTTAGGTAGAGTGTCCTAAGCTTGGGGAAAGGCCACGCAGGTTCTGAGCTGCAGTGTGCCTGGAGCAGAAGGTTCCGAGATTAGAACCAGGGAACATGAGGGAGAGCAAGGGTACCTGAGAGATGTGTACCCTGTGCTGGGGTGTCACCCAGTAAAGAGCCCTTGCTTATCAAGCACCAGTGGGTAACAGGGATCCCAAGTGCCCCAAGACTCTCAGCGATGAGGGAGGCTGCTGATGGCCTGGACTGCTGTCACATTCCAGGCACAGGGGCATGCATAGGTGCAGAAAGGACACACGTCACAGGGTTGTCTGCTCCTGCCCTCCTAGCCCCTCCAAGTTGAGCAGCGTTTGCCTTCAGAAGGCCAAGCAGGAAGAGCTGTGTGTAGCTTTTCACGTGGGGAAATTGAGACTGGAATAGAAATTGTTCAGGGTCACAGACGGGACAGTTCAGGGTCAATGACATTTTCTTTTACCCTGAGGTAGGAGTGTGACTTCTGGGCAAATTCAAGAATCCAGATGCCCTGAGCCAGAAAGATGGCTCAACAGATAAAGGTTGACTACCTGAGTTCAATCCCCAGGACATACAGTGGAGGGAGAGAACCAGCTCCCCAAAACTGTCACCTGTCCATATACTGTGGCCCTCGTACACACATGTGCACACACACGTGCACACACACACACACACACACACACACACTAATAAAAATGTAATAAACTGGACATGGTGTTGCACAACTTTAATTCCAGCATCAGGGAAGCAGACACAGGAAGGTCTCTGTGAGTTCCAAGTCAGTCTGAGAGACGCACAGTGAGACCACGTCTCAGAAATAGAAAAAAAATCCAGACTCTCCCCTCCTTGGCCATGTGATACCTTTGAGCTCAGAACCTCTGTGATTCCCACCTTTCTGAGAGCAGAATCCTAAAGCCTCCGTGTGGCCTCAATCCCCAGGCTGTACCTCTCTCTCCTGGTCCTTACACACTCCCTACGTTACCAGGGAAGCTAAGAACCCTTACTCCTTTATTAGTCTCATTAATAAAAGGTTTAGAAATGAACTCAGAACGAAGCCTGGGACAATTTAATCCGTTAGGAGAAAAACAACAGAGCAGGAGAGCTGCAAATCTTGGCAGCTGCCTGGAGAAGGTGAGGGTGTGCTTTCTGAGTTAGGGTCCAATGTGGTCACCAAAGCAGCCTAGTGGCATAAGGTGGGACGTCTTCAAGGAAGCCCGGAGTGTCAGGACAAGTATGTCTGGATTTTGGGGAAAGAGAGAGAAAAGAAAAAGAAAAGTTACGTTTTTTTTTTGTATGTGAGAAAAGTGGGGCACATCTAGCAGAACTACATGGGAGTTACTCTGTAAGAGGCAGCTGAGAGCAGGGGCTTCTGGGAAGGAAAAGAACATTATCTCATTGAGGGGGAACCATTTCTCCAATCTCGTTAGCTTGGCTTGCAGTGAATCCCCCTTCCTGAGGTGACTGACAGACCCAACTGAATTAACTTTTTAAAGATTTTACTATTTTGTTTGCACCTGTGCATGTCTGTGCAGGTGCCCTTAGAGGCCATAAGTGGGCACCAGACTTGGAAGACACAAGTACTTTGTGTTAATATCTTTATTTATTATTTATTTTTAAAGTATTATATGTGTGGGGGTGTTTTGCCTGTGTATGACTCTGTACCACGTGCATGCAGTACTCACAGAGGCCAGAAGAGGGCATCATCCCCTAGATCTAGAGTTACACAAGGTTGTAAGCTGCCATGGGGGTGCCAGGAATTGAACCCGGTCCCTTTGGATTAACTATTAAGGAATACAAGAAATAAAGAACAAATCTTGGTGTCCACAAAGGAGCAAGCACACAAAGCCAACATAGCTTGACAAGGCAATTCTTTTTGGAAAAAAGTGTTCAACGGAATCCAGGCCAGGCCCGCAAGAACACTTAGTCAAGACTTCCGTCTTTTACTCCTGATGTGGGTGGTGACTGCGACGCATCCTATTGGTTGGAGCAGGAATTTACGATCCCTTGGCGTATTTTAATCCACGAAAAGGAGAAGCAGAAGACTCAGGAAAGAATCTGACTCAGGGGAGTAACTATCTTTGATAGAAAACACAGGCACACAGAATTTTTCACAGGGAGGAGATAACAGTATACATTAAGTCTCTCAGGCTGTCCAACTATCTGGAAATGAGATCAACCTGGACGGTAGGAGCATTTCTGGTGGTAAGATAAAAGCCAGCATTCCTCTGAAACCTGTAAAACCGATTCTCATCTGTCAAAAGGAAGTCACTTGCCTTACCTGTAGCAGAAGGGACATATGGCCACCTGTGGCACCTATCAGCATATCAAAGCACATGCTGACCTCCAGGCTCCTTCTGTTTCACATCTTGCCTTTCTCACCTCCTTCCCTACTCAAGCCCATCTAGCTCGGGGGATCCCTCCTGCCAGCTACCCATCCTTCTTATGACTCACCAAGTTCAGTCCTCTCTCCCTTGCTATGTCTTACGCTCTCTCACTGTGTTAGTCAGGGCTCTCCAGAGGACCAGAACTTATAGAATAAATCTCTCTATATGTCTATAAATATGCAGATATAGAGATAGATAGACAGAGAGACAGACAGATGGATATTGGGAAAGGGTTGAGTCAGGTTTCTCTGGATAGTCCTGGCTGTCTTGAACTCACTCTATAGATTAGGCTAGCCTCAGACTCACAGAGATCCACCTGCCTCGCCCTTGGAGTGCTGGGGCTAAAGGTGTGAGCCTCTTCCTTGGCTTATTCTCATTTTTAATTATATGTATGCTTGTGTGCATGGTATATGCACAGGTGCGGGTTCTCTCAGAGCTGGGGAACTGTGGTTATGGTCCGATGGATGTGGAGCTGGGCATTGAACTTAGGTCTTCTGTAAGAGCACTTTAACTGCCAGGCCGTGGTGGCGCACGACCTTTAATCCCAGCACTTGGGAGGCAGAGGCAGGTGGAATTCTGAGTTCGAGGCCAGCCTGGTCTACAGAGTGAGTTCCAGGACAGCCAGGGCTACACAGAGAAACCCTGTCTCGAAAAAAAACCAAAAAAAAAAAAAAAAAAAAGAGCACTTTAACTACTGAGCCATTTTCCCAGCCTGCTTGTGTCTGAGACAGTCATACTGTATAATCTAGCCTGGAACTCCTTATGTAGACCAGGCTGGCCTCAAATTTAGAGTTCCACCAGCTTCTGCTTCGGGGGTGCTGGGATTAAAGGTGGCACTCTGAGACTGTTTGCTAAATTCTATTCTTTAGTGATCACAATGTCACAAAGTACCCACCCCAGGCCAGAGGTGTTCTCTTCTGTCTAGGCCTTAAGAGGGGCCATGTTTACCTTTCTAGTGTTACAGAGAGCCCCCAGCTTGGAGCTTTAGCGGCCTCCAAGGCTGCACGGAGGTGTTCCTCCCATCTCTACCCCAGGGCACTTGCAGGTTGTTCCTCTGCGTGCCAGGCTTCCCCCCACCCCAGATACGATACCCACATCCCCTCTCACCTCCTCCTCAGCTGTTTGTGTGTGCCTCGCCCTGTCACTGAGGCCTCCGACCACACCTTCCCACTTAATTCTGCCATTTCTGATGCTGTCTGCTCTGTCTCTGTCTCGCTGTCATTCTTAGTTTTTAGAGACAGAGCCTCACAATGTGGTATAGGCTGTCCCTGAACAACACACCATCATCCTGCCTCGGCTGCCTTGTGCTGGGATGACAGGCATAAATGACTCTACCCGACTCTCTCTGTCTCTGTCTCTGTCTCTCTCTCTTTCTTCTCTCTCTCTCTATTCTATCTATACATATACATATATATACACACACACACACACACATACACACACACATACACACACACATACATACATACATACAAACATACATACATATATACGGTGTGTGCATGTTCACATGAATGTTTTGTCTACATGTATGTTAGGCACCTAGTACAAGAAATTAATTATTCCCTGTATTTTGTTAGCACAGTTTAAGCTGAGCCTGCCTTCCTAGGGAGTAATTCCTTGGCCAGCAGACTGACCTGGCCCCATTGGAATGTTAAGTCTGCACCCAGGCCAGAGATTCTATTCTCACGACCCTGGCCAGAGATGCTTAGCCAGTTTCTCCTTAACAGGCGTTCATTGGAACTTTAACATTCTATTTCCCTAGAATCATTTAAGAACCAGATCAAAGCTCAGAGCTCCCCAAACACTTGGGCATCTTTGGCCTCTGGCTAGAGGAAGCTGCCAAGAGTCCCAAGGACTTCCTAGGCTTTTAGTCAGAGAAGGAAATGGCTTGCTTTTCTTTGCAGTCTTTACACCCTCGACTGCCAGTCCAGTTTCAACCTCCTATTCTCATTACCCCTCATTCCTGACGAGGCAACCCTAAAGGTCATTACTATACTTCCGGGAGATCTGCCACCCTCTTCTGGATTCCACAGCACTGGGTGCACATGGCACACAGACATTCAGACAGGTAAAACACCCACATACAAAATTGAAAATGTACATTTTTTTTTTTAAAACTGGAGACAGGATTTTACTATGCATCCCTTGATAGCCTGGAACTCACTCTGTAGACCAGGCTTGCCTTGAGCTCAGAGATCCACCTACCTCTGCCTCCTGAGTGCATGTGCTACCCTATCTGGCAGTAATAAATAATATTTTAAAATATTTATTTTCTTTCTAATTACATGTATGTCAGGTGGGACATGCCCTTGGAGGCCGGGAGAGGGTTTGGCTCTCCTGGCGATGCACTTACAGGTGGTTTGATTGCTGCTGGACGTGGTGCAGGGAGCAGAATCTAGTCCCCTACAGGAGCCGTCCTCCAACCCCATCTTTTAAAATTTTTAGGAAAACCCCGACATGATCTTATGCGTGTAGACCCACCTTACTCTGGCTCTGTAGCAGAGGATGACCTTGGATTCCCAAATCTGCCTCCACCCCCTGAGTGCTAAGATTACATGTGGACACTGTCACATCTGTGGTGACAAAACCAAATCTGGTGCCCGCTAGGCGAGAGCTGTGCCAGCTGGACCACATCCGCAGCTCTTCTCTTCTCTTTCATGATTTATTTTTATTTTTAACTGTTTGTGTGTGTGTGTGTGTGTGTGTGTGTGTGTGTGTGTGTCTGTGTGTGTCTGTGTGTGTGTGTCTGTGTGTGTGTGTGGCAGGTAACTTTAGACCAGAAAGGACAGCATTCCTGGAAATGGATTAAGAGGCGTTCTGAGCCACTCAATGTGGCTGCTAGGGACCCAGCGCAGCTCCCTTGTAATAGCAGCAAATACGCTCTACTGTCGCCATCTCTCCAGCCCAGCAGCTCTTTCTTGGTTTAGAAATTTTTGTTATTTTGTTGTGTTGTTTTGTGAGATAGGGTTCCTGTATAACTGTGCTTTCTGAACTCACTCTGTAGACCAGCTGCTTCAACTCACAGATCCGCCTGCTTCTGCTCCTACATGCTGGATTAAAGTGTGCACCACCACACTACTCCTCGCTGTTTTTTTATTCTTTTTATTTTAATTATTTTAGGTTCTCACTCTTTCCGTGTGTGTGGTGTGTGTTGTGTGTGTGTGTGTGGTGTGTGTGACAGCAAGCAATGTTAGCCTTTGTAGCCAATCTCTGGAAGAGCATTCTTCCAGGTCACATTCTGTTGTCAGAGTCAAATTGAAGACAGAAGATGGCCTGCTGGTCCTGGTTTATGGTGCCAGTGCAAGGGCCTGAGTTCAACCCCAGAACTGTATGACAAGGTTGTGGTACCCTTCCTTGTGTCCCAGGCTGTGTGGTGAGGGAGCAGATGCCTGGCGTCCTGGCAAGTCAGTCTAACCAACTTGATTTGGCCCTGTCTCGAAAAACTGGAGGAATAAAAGGTATTTAGTTCACAGTTCAAGACCAAGGCACAGGGTTATTAGACCTGGGTCCGGTCTGCTGCCAAACTCTGCTGTTGGTGGTATCACAATAGTGGAAATGTGTGCTGAGACAGGAGACCACAACACAGGACAAGGTTCCCAAAGGAGACTGGGTCCAGCAGCCCTTTCCAGGGTAGGTGACCTGAGGAGCCAGCACTAAATCACCTCCACAACCTTCTCTCCCTCTCTTGATGTGTGTGTATATGTATTCATGTGAATACAGCTGTGAATGTACATACATGTTTGTACATGTGCAGGTGAGAGGTCAATCTAATCTTGGCTGCCTGACATTCCTGAGGAGTTATCTTCCTTATCTTTTCAGACAGATATCTCATTGGTTTGAAGCCTAACAAGTAGGCCAGACTGGCTACCTGTTAGCCCCAGGAATCCTCTTGTCTCCAGCTTGCCAGAGCTAGGATTATAAATATGAACCCCCACATATCCAGATTTTTAGTTTATATTTTGAAGATTTTTTTTTTGTTATTTTGAACTTGTGTGTGTGTGTGTGTGTGTGTGTGTGTGTGTGGTATGTGTACATGTGTGTGTGGTGTGTGTGAGTGTTTGTGCATGTGTGTGTGTACCTGTGGCTATGTGGATATGTGCACATGAGTACAGGTCCCCAAGGAGACAGAGGGCATTTGCTCCCCTGGAGCTGGAGTTACAGTCAGTTGTGTGCCAACTGACACGGGTGCTGGGAGCTGTGGGGAGTGGAGGAAGCTGAGACAATGTGCAAGCAGCAGATTAAATCCTGAGTGAATATGTATTGTTCATATGGGTGTGGCCACATTTAAGACCCCAGTGCCTCATGAGACTGGCAAAGTCCATCCCAGGTAAAGGCAAAGCCTTCTTCTGGTCCAAGTTCAGTGTTTATGAACGATTGATTCCAGGCTGTATAAACACTGTCAACCACAGCTTCCTCCTCCAGGTGACTGCAGGCTGGGCTGCTCCTCTACGGAGACCTCCTACTGACATTAGCTGTATACATGAACTGCCTCCTCAATTCAGATATACAGAGCAAACATGCTGAGTTTCTGGACAGTGTTGCTGTAGCAGTTGGTGCTCTCTTTTAGAGAAAGACAGCCCACCCAAACCCAGCCTTTCGGACGTGGGTCTCTCTCTCTCTCTCTCTCTCTCTCTCTCTCTCTCTCTCTCTCTCTCTCTTGTGTGTGTGTGTGTGTATGGTAGATGCATGTACACATGTGAACACTAGCAGTGAAGACTAGAGGTGTCCTTCTCAATCATGACATACTTTCTCATTTTTTGAGACAAGGTCTTTCTATGTCCTATGTCCTGGATGTCCTGGATGTCACTATGTAGACCAGTATCACAGAGAATCCCCTGTGTTTGCCTCCCAAGTGCTGGGACTAAAGACATGTGCCACTGTCCCTGGCCTGTATTTTTTTTAAACTAGCTAATTGTGGAAGGCACAGAGGGTGTGTGGTTCGTATATGTTTGGCTCAGGGAGTGGCACTATTAGGAGGTGTAGCCTTGTTGGAGTAGATTTGTCACTGTGAGCATGGGTTTTAATACCCTCATCCTAGCTGCCTGGACGCCAATCTTCTCTAGAAGCCGTCAGATGAAGATGTAAAACTCTCACCTCCTCCTGCATCGTGCCTGCCTGGATACTGCATGCTCCCACCTTGACAATAATGGACTGAACCTCTGAACCTGTAAGCCAGCCCCAATTAAATGTTGTCCTTATAAGAGTTGCCTTGGTCATGTGTCTGTTCACAGCAGTGAAACCCTAAGAAGAGGGGCTCAGATAAATGCTCATAGATAAGTACTAGGGAACCAAGTATAATAAACACATAGAGTTGTATCTGCAAAGGGAGAGACATATAACCTGTTTTCTGCCCAGAAGCCTGAGAGAGGAAGTGGCTAATAGCCTGATGATCTCTGTGCTATCTGTGTGGCTACACTGAGTCCTTCCCCAGACTGTTATCATGAACCATGAGTTTGTCAATCTATAAGAACCTATCTTTATGGAAACTGTCACATGTTGTTAATCAATAGACCCCATCTTTATGGAAACTGTCACATGCACTTTCAAAGAACTTCAATGTAGTCATGTCTTAAGTGTTACTGTGTACACAGGATTGACTTAATTCTCACCAGGAAATTTTCACCAAATTGTACTGTGCTTAAATACGCCTAAAATAAACGGCTTGGGGTCAGACTCCCGAAGTTTGAACCAACACCACTACTTAGTCATTATGAACTGACCTGCCTTCTTACCTCCCTCAGATCGTTACTCTGCTGGCCCCAGAGGTAGCAGAAACTCCCGCAAATAATTAATTTTTTAAGCAGAGTCTCATTGTGTAGACCAGGCTTGAACTCATAGAGATCCACCTGCCTCTGCCTTCTATATAATAGCATATAATAGCATGCCTGCCCACATTATATTTTTGAGGAAGGGTTTCTCAGGAACTTGAGGCTTGAGATCTGCTAGGCTGGTTGGCTAGAGGGCTCCAGGGTCTGCACCTCCCAGAATTGCTGCTACGGGCATGGCTTTTTACATATGCTCTGAAGACTGGACTCGGGTGCCCAGGCTTTGGACAAATGCACTATATGCAGAGCCTCTTCCCAGTGCAGCAGTGACTCTGGGCAAAGCCCTCAGCATTGCTACGCTGCTCCTGCTTGTGAGAGTGGCTACTGAGCTCTTCCTCCTTCCCCCTTTTAAAAATATTTCTTATTTTATGTGTATGGATGTGCCTGAGTGCATGTCCGTATACCACATGTAGGCACGTCCCTTTGGAGGCTAGAAGAGAGGGCATCAGATCCCCTAGGACTGGAATCTCAAATAATTACGAGTCACCAGGTAGATGCTGGAACAGAACCAAGGGCCTCTGGAAGAGCAGCCAGTGCTCTTAACAACCAAGCCATGCCTCCCTCCAGCCTCTTTGCTGGGCCTTTTTAATCACTTATTTCCTGTCTCTCCTCCAGCCGGAGGCTCTGGAAGCCTCAGCTGTCTTCCGTTTCAGGTGGTGGGGCAGTGTAGCTCAGTTAGGTCCTCTTCTGCTGTTCTGTAGCTGTCTGGCCTTGGCAAGCTATGCTCTCTGTGTGATTCAGTCTTCCATTTGTAAATGGCAACACTTGCTTTTTTAGGTTTGAGGGCCAATCACAGCTGGTTTATCCTATCCTGGTAAGGTATTCACAAAAAAAATTTGTATGTATGTATGTATTATGATCCGAGTTTCCGTGAAGTCCGGCTGTCCTAGAACTCACTTTGTAGACCGGCTAGCTCAACTCAGAATCTACCTGCCTCCCTAGTGCTAGGATTAAGGCCATGCACCACATGCCCACCAAGGTCTTTACAAAGTGTATTTCTTTCTTCTTCCTTCCTTCCTTTCTTTCTTTCTTCTTCTTTTTTTTTTTGGTTTTTCGAGACAGGGTTTCTCTGTGTAGCCCTGGCTGTCCTGGAACTCACTCTGTAGACCAGGCTGGCCTCGAACTCAGAAATCCACCTGCCTCTGCCTCCCAATGCTGGGATTAAAGGCATGCGCCACCACACCGCCGCCGGCTCGCTCTTTCCTTCCTTCCTTCCTTCCTTCTCCTTCCTTCCTTCCTTCCTTCCTTCCTTCCTTCCTTCTTTCTTTCTTTCTTTCTTTCTTTCTTTCTTTCTTTCTTTCTTCTTTTTGTAATTGCCTCAGGGTTCTGTGTGGTCAGGAAAAGGAAGGAGAATGAAGCATCCTTTTCTGGAGGAAGGAGGGGATGAAGGATGCTTAGATGGGAAAGGAAAGGAAGCTTAAAGGCACAAGGATGAGAGAGCCTGGGGAGGGCGCAACACCTCCGCGGTGCTAGCCACACACAATCGAGCTAAAGCTGTTTAGGGCTATGGGACCGTCCCTGTGTGATCAACAGAGAGCGAACCAGAGGAGTAGTGGGAGAGCAGAGATGAAAGAGTGAAAGAGGGGTCTGAATTCCAAAGATCTAGGGTGGAGAGGGAATGGGAACCAGGCTGCAGCTAGTCCACACCGGCTTGGGAGATGCCACGCCTCCTTGCTGCCTTGTCATCCAAACATTTCCACATAAGGCTAGGCTGGCGGTGGCTGGCTGTGAGGAAGCTTGTGCCCTTTGAGTTCAGGACAAAAGAATTAGAAGCTCCTGGACTGGGTCCCAGGGGAGCCATGTGGACAGAGAGGCTGGATGAAAAGGGAGAGGTGGAGAAGACGTCCGGCCTTCTGAGGAGCCTCTCTGGGACATGGCCATTACCAACCGCAGCACCGGGACCCCTCTTTCTCTGAGCCTTAGTTGGCCCAGCATTTCATGTTTAAGTGCTTGGAGTTTATGTTCCTCTACATCATACCAGTAAACTTTAAGGTCTCAATTTCAAAACCTGTCCAGAATCTACCAGCTTGCGGTCTCCTCCACCTGGTCCAGCCCCATTCTGTGCCCAGGAACCTGCGGAATCAGCTGGCCCCGCCCCCTTGGCTCCGCCCCCTTAGCTCTGCCTAATTGTTCTCTCCAGCCGGTGCCAAGTCAGAGTCATCCTTGTGTCCCACAGGTCTGTCCCATTACCTCTGTGTTCTCTCTTCCCTCCAGCCCCACTGGCTCCTTTCTGTTCCCCGCGTGAGCCTGCCTCGGGACCTTTCTTTCTGCTATCCTCTTGCCTGGCATTCTTCTCCAGAGAGCCCCACATGCATCTTTCCGTCCCCAGATGCCCCTGCTTAAAACTGCTCCTGAGTCTTGGTGGCTTACGGCTGCAGTATCAGCAGAGGGAAGCAGAGGGAGGAGAATTGGGAGTTCAATCAAGGCCAGCCTCAGCTATGTATCTAGTTTGAGGCCAGCCTGGGATACTTGAGACTCTATCTCAAATGAAAAAGCAAACACAAAACTCCACCCTTCCCTGTTTCCTTTCTCTTAACACAACTGTCAGCATGTTAGTTTATCTTGCTTCCTGTCTGTTCTGTAGAAGGTGGGGGTTCTTTTGTTTTGGGGGTTTTGTTTTGTTTTGCTCTTGAGATAGGTTCTCTGTAGTCAAGGTTGTCTTCTAAATCAAAGCAATGCCCCTGTCTCAGCCTCCCAAGTGCTGGGTGGAATTAGAGACAAGAGCAAACACTCAGCTTCTTGTGTGTGTGCACAGGTTTGTGTCAAGTATCCTTCTTAACAGCTCTTCATCTTTTTTTTTTTTTTTTGAGACTCAGTTTTCATGGAACTAAGAACTTAGCTGGCATGAGCCTCCAGGACCCGCCCAATCTTCAAGTCCCTTCCCCCCCTCCCACAACCCACCCGCCCTCAACCCTACACTATAACCTCAGTGCCAGAATCATAGATGAGCCACCAGGATTTTACTTAGGTTCTAGAATCACTCAATGACGTCCTCATGTTTGTGAGCAAGCAACAACGGGGCCATCTCCACAACTCCCTCTGTGTGTTGTTTCAAGACAGGGTCATGCCGTATAGCCAGGCTAGCCTCCGACTGGATCCTCCTGCCCCTACCTATGAAGTGCTGGGCTGACAGGCCCAGACACCATCTGGTCAGTGTAGGGAATGGGCATTTTTATCTGGTTTGTTCCCCAAGACACCTTAGAACAGGTCTGTGGGTATTTGTCAACCCAGTGAGCTGAAAGGCTATCCCTGTGGTTTGTTATGGTGACATTTTAATTGCTTTGTTGAGGCACAATTTATGTACCATGTAATTTGCCCATTACAAGCCTCCAGTTGCAGAGCTGGAGATGCAGCCTGTTGGAGCGTTTGCTTAGCGCACACACAAGGAGCAGGGCTCCATCTCTGGCAGTATATGAGAACAAGCCAGGAACCCCGTGTTAGGAAAAGAACAATTCAGGTGTCACATAGACTAGGATGCATCACCAAGGTAAAAGTAATTTGGCAAGGTGACATCTTCTTACGAAATGATTGCGCCACAACCCAAAACTAGGCTAAGCCACATACTCAGCAAAATGGCACCTGCCTTTCTAATGACAGTGGTAGGTTACAGCTCATACTTATTAGTGGGGTTGACACAATACAAGCTGACGTCAGAATTGACCAATCAGCACAGAGGACTAGGGGAGGTTCAAGAAAAGCTAGACTGACCATCCCAATTTCCTCCTTCTTAATGTTTTTAAATTCTCTCTCTGCTTTCTGAAAAGATAACAACCATTATGAACCCGGGGCAAACACTGGTCTGGCTTTTTGCAACTGAAAGGTGTTGTTAGGTAAGGCAGTCAGGGTTCCCCTCTAGGGGGCCTATTAGAAAAAGACCCCCAGATGCATGGTAGTTTCATTTGTAACTGTCAGGTGTAGCAAGGAAAGGAGGCCCTTGACTGGAGAAGTGGAGGCAGGTAGGTTAGCATGGCAAGACCCCGGGTGGGGAACCAGGAGTCAGAATCGAGATTTTAAATGTCAAAATCAAAGCCCATTAGGATCTCTTGATGGGCTCTCGAGAGCTCCGTTTCCTGCCACTGCTTGTTTGTCTTTGGCCTCTAAAGCTGGTCTCCAGAGTGATGAACCCAGGGTCTGCTTCCAGGCCCTGTGCTAGCTGCTGGAGTGGCTGGGATCAGTGTGAGGTCCCTTGCCTATGGCTTCTGGGTAAAGAGAAGAGGGATTTAGCTGTCATTGTGTTTTAGGTTAAGATGAGAGTAACAGTGGATCCGTCTCTCTATCTGGGTGGCAGGCAGGTACCGAAGTGAGCCGGGGTCTGAGGCCTTAAATCTGGGCATCATTTCTCTTATCAAGATGACAATCATTGCTGAGGAGGAGTTGTCTAAACAGCAACCTATACGGGGGGTACGTCTGGGGAGTGACCCTTGGACTGTTGAGCAAACACCAATCATTGGTCTTTGGTTGTATTTTCCTGCTGGGCAGTTAAAGGTGTGCCGGTGGCCAATATTAACCTTTTCTCTGGTTAAGATCAACTGGTTAAGGCCAGTTGAGTCTCTGGTTCTCAGGGTCACCTGGGTTTGAGAGGGACCTCTGGGTCCCTCATTCTTTTTTCCAGTTGTTTCTTTTGAGAGTAAGTCACAAGCCTTGCTTGGCTACTTGGGCTTGACTTGGAAGCATGGAGGACATTTCCCCACTATGCGGACCCTCTTCTTTGTAGACTGGACACTGGTTACCGTCTGTCAGGTGGGTCTCCATGGCCTGCTTGAACAAGACAACAGGTGACTCCCAACAGTTACAGGAAATTTGGGAAGTTCCATAACTCCCTGGGGTCTAGTTGAACTTGGAGGACTAGGAGGGAAAACATTCTCCCTTTAATCTCTCTGACCATATTAATATAGCCTCCAAGCATGGATTTTGAACACCCAGAGTCGACTACCCAGTCTGTACTTTTACCTACTGTGTAATATTTAGACAAACTTAAGCAAAACCTAAAACCTTTTAAACTCCGTTGATGTAAGCAGAGATTTGACAGTAATATGTTGAACTTTGACCTTAGAAATTTTAATATCATATACATTAACTCTAAGCCTCATCTTTTACTCCCTTCATTTGCTAGGATCTTCGTAACTTGCATAAGCCTTTTGGTTTAGTTTTTATTTATTTTTATTTATTTTTTTATCATGAGACATAATAACAGTAACTTACCAGGTATTGTGAGAATATCCCTCCCACCCCCCATGAAAGAACTAAGCAACACCTACCCTCTTCATAGCATCCCAGGGACAAACCAAATTTGATTTCACTGAAGCTCATCCTGAAGAACCCGAGAGCTTACTAACAGAATGTGCCTGAGGGGTTACTGACAGGCAGCCATACTGGAAAGTCTGCACCCAGCATGAATGATGGCTTCCCAATAGCTTAATAGACAGAGCTCCTCTCCCTAATCTTCCTCCACTGTTCAACTCCAACTCCCTGCTAAGACCTTGAGGCCAAGTGCAATTAGGGGAGAACTGCACACAGCTGGCTGGGGGCGGGCTGGATACTCAGTGAGGGTCCAATGACCCTGCCCTCCTCAGTGAAGGAGCATCACCAATCAACAACTCCAGCTGCAGATCTTTTGTAAGCCGTCAAAGAAGTCATGCCGGTGACAGCCGTTTGTCTGTGCAACACTTTAATAAGTCAGTTGACTCCAAAAACATAGATAGGCTAAGGAACTAACGGTGTACACACCATTAAATATAGGGCTTTAATTTCCAGAAACCTTGTAGGAACACTGTCTTACTAGAATATACAAGTGATTGTCTTAGCGACTTAGGGTTTAGAAAAGAACAGAGCCGGGCGGTGGTGGCGCACGCCTTTAATCCCAGCACTTGGGAGGCAGAGGCAGGCGGATTTCTGAGTTCGAGGCCAGCCTGGTCTACAGAGTGAGTTCCAGGACAGCCCGGGCTACACAGAGAAACCCATGTCTCGAAAAACCAAAAAAAAAATAAAAAAAATAAAACGAGAAAACACGCTAAAGAAATACAGAGTAGCTTAGGGCACTAGGTTTTAAGATAGCACAGAACTCGGCTAAGGAAGCGTTGTAAAAACTCCAGCACCGGAGTTAAGAACTTAGAGGGGGGTGTCCTTAGCTGTTCTTTTCCTTAGTCTGTCCACGTAAAAGTAACCAGAGAGCAAAAGCTCAGGGTGCCCAGGGCTCCACGGGGGCAGAAACAGAAGCAGACAAGCAGGGAGAGTGCTCTGTCAGTTAAAGAAAAGCAGACTGGAAGACACTGGCAGAAAGAATAGGTATGAAGACCCAGCATAGCTGCGGTCTCCAGTGTCCCCCAAGCAGACGGGTTTCCTTGGCTCCGAGGGTAACCATCACACCTAGGGCCACCTCTTCTCTTGGCCCACTTGGGATCTGTGCTGTCCTGAGTTCTCCCTGGGCTACTGCACGGGCATGAGTGTCCCAGTCTAGACACCTCGGTGCTTAGCCCTCTTTGATGCTTTTAGTTCTGAGACACTCAGCTGGGAAGGCTCTCAAGTCCCCTCTAGAAACCCGTAAATACACCATGTAAAAAAAAATGTGTCAAAACAAAACACAGAAACTAAAAAGGAAAAGAATATCACAGAGGTCAAGTGTTACCTCCTTGGTCTGTATGAAAATGTACTGCCCTTGGCAATCAGTGCAGCTCATGGTGAAGTCTTCCCTAAGACCCATTTCTATGATTCAATTAGGCATTAAGAAGGTGAAGACTACGGGGAGAACAAGAGGGAGAGGAGGGAGTTTGAGTTCAGGCAGCGGTAAGAGGAGTTCAGGAAGCAGGGAAGGAATGGAGAGAAAGGGAGAGAATGGGAAAGAAGAGAGAGAGAAGGGGAGAGAGAGAGAGAAGGAGAGAGGAGAGAGAGGAGATTGGAAGAAGAGTATTAGAATGTGCAGACTGAATGGCTGTGGTACAGAAAATTCTAGGTCATTTGTTGATCCAATGAGGGCTCATGGTAATGGGAAAAAGCATTGAGTTAGTTCAGCATGGATACAGGAGGAGCTTAGGTACTAGGCCTGAGGACAGCACCCAAGTAAAACTCCATCACCACTACCCTAAATAAACAAACAAACAAACAAATAAATAAATAAAAGAAACAGGCAGAACTCCAGGGTCTCACCCCAAGAAAAGGGGTTACCAGTTACAACTGTGAATGGCAAACTGGTGTCATCTGGGTCCCGTGTTTACCTCCCCTGGTTCCTGCATACATATTGTAACCCACGAAAAAAAACAAGGGGACTAGAGAAGTGTTCAAAGCCCACTGGTGACTGTGGACATTCTCTTCACACTGTGGCCCTCCCACATTAATCAAGAAAGTGATGGAGACATTTTTTTAATTGAGGCTCCTTCTTCCCAGATAGATGGACTTACATCAAGGTGACAAAAAAATTAACTCACACATTACCTTGTACATAGAGTGTTTTCTTTTGTTTGTTGTTTGTTTCTCTTTTTTTGTCACAATATTTTCTTGTGCCATCTTTGAGTTCCTGGGATCCTCATTGGGTTAAAAGGTGCATTTCCTCAGATCCTGGGGCCACCACAACAGGGGTGGGCCATGTCTCCCCAATGGAGAGGATCTTAACCATCTCCCAGGTGGATTTAAAATCTTAGAGGTCACCAAATTATTAGGAAAAAAAATAATCTTGGTGTCCCACAAATGAGCACACCAACAAAGGGAAATTTATTTGGCAAACTGATTTCTTCTTCTTTTTTGTAGAAAGGGAATACCAGAACTCAAAACAGGCTAGCAAACACACTAATCAAAATTGCTTCTGTCTTCTACCCCATAGGTAATTGTGTCTCATCTCATTGGTGGGAGCTAGACTTCACAATTTGATGCAACTGGCCAATCAGCACAGAAAGGAAGGTGGTGAGAAACACGGGTCTTTGTTGGGCTGACAGCAAAACAAGCAAACAAGACATTCCAGGACTTGACAACCCATGAAAGGAGAGTTGCCAGTGTCTGAGGCACAGCCTGGACTATATAGAAAGGCCGTGTTTCAAAAAAGGTAGATAAAGCTGCTACTGTCTCCTTTAACATTACAGTAGTCTGGGGCCTGGAAGATGGCTCAGTAGGGTAGTACTTGCCTTGTAACCATGAGGACCTGAGTTCAATCCCCGCAGAATAAAATGCAGGATGTGTGTAGGCTTTTGATCCCAGCACTGGGGAGGGTGAGCTAGAAGGACCCCTGGGGCAGGCTGGCAGGGAGACGCCTCATCTCAAAAAAACAAGGAGATGGCTCCTGAGGCGTGACACCTGAAATTGTCCTGTGGCTTCCACACTCGGACACTTGTAGACTCACACATTTACCCCTGCAGTCACACATACGTAGGCACACACACACACACACACACCACACACACAGGAGACATAGACACATGCAGTCTCACACATATAGTGCAGACACACAAGTGCAGTCACAGGAGTACAGGTGTGTGTGGTGCGCGCGCGAGCATGCACGCATGTACAATTAACACTTCTGGGGTTGAAAGCCAGGGTCTCGGGCTCAGTTTGGATCCTGAAAGTATCAGTGCCCGGCTCCCCGTGCTCCTCAACAGCACTCTCACAAGGTCAGAGCAGGAAGAACACAGAAGGCTTGGCCTTTGGCATCTCTGTAAACAGGAAGTTGGCCAAACCCTTTAGGACTGAGATCCTGCCTCGGTCCTTATCAATCTACCCATCAGTCACCCTGTGTCCTCGCCTGCCTCTCCCATACAACCTGCCTGCTGCTTTGCCTGCAATAAACCAGCTGACAGCAAGGTCCTCAGAGGTTGGGCTCCATGGCCCAGCAGCCCCCTCCACAGCCCAGCCCCACAGTATGGAGAGAGGAGTCAACAGCACCCGTCACAAGGCAGCCCCACTCAGGGTGACCCAGGCTGTGTGGAGAGGCGAGGGCACCTGTGTGGGCAGCTCCCACGGGTCACCAGAAAAGGTAACAATGGGAACCTCAAGGACACTAGTTCAGGGACAATACAGAAAGACAATGGGAGAGAAAGCAGCCTGAAGCACCAGAAGGTCAGTTCGAGGCTACCACTAGTGATTACCCAAGTCCCTCCTCACCTCCAGTCGGCTCCACATCTTAGAACGAACCACTCACCACCCAGGTGACACAAAACTACATTTTGTCTTTCCTAAGTAACAGTTTTAACATAATGTCTCTCCAGGTCCTTGGGCTTGGACTTAATCAAGTGTTCTGGTTCCTGCTAGAGGGCTGGGCCTGTTTCCCCAGCCTGACAATAGTCTCTCTCTCCTCTAACCTCCGATTGACCAAACGGGCTTCATCCCCCTGCCCCGTGCAGTCTCCGATCCCTGGTCCTTTGACTGCAAGGCCACCCAGGTAGATGTCAGTTTGCTCACCCTCACCTTCGAGGCCACCCTGCCACCTACAAAATGCCACCCAGGCAGGTGCCAGCACTTTTACCAATGGGGAAACTGAGGCCTAGAGCAATCAGCTTTAGCCTCCCCAGTCCAGAAGTCCCCCAAGGTGGGATAGAATTCTACTAGAGCCCAAGGAGTCCTCCACACAAGCTCTTACTACCTCTTGAAGGCAGTTACAGATGGACTGTAGACCAGAACCTGTGTCCTCTGAAACTGCTGATTCCCTAAGTCAGAACCACCAGGCTCCATCAAGCTGGTTCCCAGTGGGAATTCTGATTCTGACCTGTCGACAGGCTCAGACCCTCTGAGCAGGCAAAGTAGAAGAAGCCCGAGGAAAGAGAGTGGGTGAGGGGGGCTTTGAGAAGGGAAAATATTTTGGTTCTCAGGAGGCAAGGAAATTGCCTGATTCCCAACCGATTAGGAGTAATTAACCCTTCGCAAGGCAGTAATTAAGTCTGTGCTGCCGAAGCCATAATTAGAAGCCCCAGAGGCTCCGCCCCTCCCTAAGCGCACTGGCAGGCATGAGGACTGCCCTGGCTTTCCTAGGAGGCTGGGGAGGCCATCAGTCTGGCCAGGGGCCCCTCAAGTATGGAAAGAGGCAGTGTTCCTGGAATCAGGTTATTCTTTCTTTCTGAGTGCACAAAACTGTTGGGGCGCAAGAAGGCCAGGCTGGGGTCTACCATGAGGAGCTTGCAGAATACTTAAAAAAAAAAAAAAAAAAACAGAATCTCACTGTAAATTCAAGATTCTCCTGCCTCAGCTTCCTCAGTGAAAAGAATACAGGCATGTGCCACCACATCTGGTTTGAGGACACTCTTGTCTGACCGAAAGGTTTCACACTGCAGCCCCAGGTTGAGGTAAAGAAGGTGGGGGACACCGGCTCTCTCGGGGTGATGGGATGGTAACAGAGGTTCAGGGCTCAGAGAAGAAAGGAGACCAGATATCGCCCAGCCGTGCAGGCTGTCTGAGGACCAAGACCTGCTTGGGTCTGTGCTGACTCTAAATATCTGAGGCCAGGCATTGGCTCCAGAGTCAAAATGGCTCTGCAGCAGCGTGGGAGCGCATGCCTTAATCCAGCATTGGGAGGCGAGGCAGGCGGATTTCTGATTCGAGGCCAATGGTCTACGAGTGAGTTCCAGGACACTGGGCTACACAGGAACCCTGTCTCAAATACAACAAACAAGAAACAAATGGCTCTGCAGAAAGTGGAGTCTGCATAGGGGACAAGAGGACAAGACGGGATCATGGCCAGGCTGTCACATAGATCATGTTGACTAAGTCAGGCTAGGTCGAATACCTGTCATCAAGCATCTCAGGAGGAGAGGAACACATCCAAGATTGGTGAGCTACAGAACACACTCAAGGCCATCTGTGCAATTTACTGAGAGTCTGAGAGTGAGCTGCTAGAAGCTGTAGGTTCAATCCAAGTAGCATACAGTAAGGAAACATTTTTATTTTAACGTTGAAGAGCAAGCAAGGTTATTGAGGATGAGAGCTTCCGCTGCAGAGAGGACTAGAGATGCAGGCTCCTACCCCCTGCCACCCTGTGCTTTTTAAATTCATTTATTCTTTTGAGACAGGGTCTCAAAACACTCCAAATAGTCTCATGTAATTCGGAACAGTCCAGATTTCCTATGTAGCTAAGGATGGCCCTGAATGCCTGGACCTCCTGCCACTGCAACCTCATCTAGCTTCATCCATTTTTACAAATTTGTGGTCAGAGACAAAAGCCAAGGAGAGGGATGCTTAGACTTGTAAGTGAGCCAGGGTCCTTTCTGTGAGTCACATGGTCACATGGCAGCTGAGAGCGTCATGGTGACCCATGGATTTGAGCTCAGTGTAAGTAAGGCTTACTTTTCTCCGGGTCATATTTCTGTCCAAGGGGGGGGGGGGTCTTGATACCACCCCACTCTTAGTTTCTGGCTACCCTGACCTCTCTATAAGAATTCATCAACTGCCCCCTGCGATGACTCAGAGGGTAAAGCCACTAGCCTAACCTGATGTCTTGAGTTCAGTCCCCAGAATCTGCCTGATAGAAGAGGAGCAACTCCTGCAAGTGCCCTCTGACCTCTACATGTGTTCCATCAGCCCTGTGCACATACACAGTAAATAAATAAATAAGTATAAATAGCACATTGGGTTAAAGAAGTCGGCTCTGTAGTTAAGTCTTGCAGATGGCCTGAGTTCAGTTGCCAGCACTCACCTGGTGGGTCACAACCACCTATAACTCCAGTTCCAGGCATCTGACACCCTCTTCTGATCCTCAGAGAGCACCAGGCATGTGGTGTACAAACACACATGCAGAGAAAACAGTTGTGCACATAAGATAAATCTAAAGAGGGAGAGCACTTTACTTCAAGCTTGCCTGCCCCAGGGCCTTTGCACTTGCCACATCTAACTGAAAACCAAATGTAATCTCTCTCTCCTCTCTCTCTCTCTCTCTCCTCTCTCTCCTCTCTCTCTCTCTCTCATTCATGTGTGTGTCTGTGTGTATGTGGTGTGTATTGGTACCTGGAGCTTTGCTCATGGGATGGTTCATGGGGTATGCTCATGGGAAGACTCAGAATTCCCCAACCCTCTGCACAGCCACACCTCCTTGGAGCCCTCTCTGACCTACGGTCTGGCTCTTCAGTCATGAGGTGTCACTTCATCCCTCTGTTGGCCTTCTCCTCAGGACACTTACTGAAGCCAGCAATTGTCTTGTCCAGTCCCAGCTGACCTCCTGAGCTCACCTCCATCCTCATGCGATCAGGAGCTCTGACAGATTTAAATGCTCTCTTCTCCTGTCTCTGACCCCAGACCAGGACAAGCACGGTGGTGCTCAGCAAATGTCTGTTGCATGAATACGTGGACAAATTCTGGCGGAGAAAGCGTCCTTTGCAGGAGAATTTCACAAACGTGAGCTGTTTCTAAAACTACTCCTGGGGATGGGGAGGGTGCGCCCTGGGCGGGGAGGAGGTGGCTGTGACCCACTTTCGCAGGCGCCGCTCGCACTTCCACTTGGCGGCCCACAGTGGCGCTCGCTCCCCGCGCTGCCGCAGCCGCGGTACCGGTCACTAGTGGTGTGTCCGTGTGAGTTTTTTTTTTTTTTTTTTTTTTTCAGACAGAGGCTTGTAAACGTCACCTTTTCAGAGTCCACTGCCTGATTGGGTGCTTTTTTGATCATGTGTGAGGTAGAGATGAAGGTGCCCCTCTACCCATCTCCTAGCGGTGTGCACACTTACCAGGTAGCTATCTTACTAAACTTACACAGGCTGTGGCTGGCACAGGGTTGTAGGTGGGTGCACGTTCACAGTAGGGATGAATGAATCTCTATTGTACAGAGAAACGGAGGCTCAGGCTAGCCACATGACTTCCTCAGGTTCATAAACCAGATGAACGGGTGACTTAACGC
Organism: Mastomys natalensis; assembly: GCA_021653895.1. Classification (NCBI taxonomy): domain Eukaryota; kingdom Metazoa; phylum Chordata; class Mammalia; order Rodentia; family Muridae; genus Mastomys; species Mastomys natalensis. The sequence goes on from JAJTUV010002991.1 coordinate 63,461, forward strand.
AAAATACATTTCAGCCGGAGACCTGAGTTCAAACCTCTGACCCCACATGCAGGTGGGAGGGGAGAACGGGTTCTACAGAGTTGTCCTCTAGCCTCTGCACATGCGCTATGGACCCCTCCCACCATAATAAGTTAAAAAAAAAAAAAAGCAGAGTTTGAGCGGGTTTACCCAGGAAGTTCCAGGACAGGCAGGGCTATATGGTGAGTTCTCTATCTCTAAATAAATAAATAAATAACCCAACCATGTACGCTGGAGTTAGAAGAATGCTTTCTAGCCTGCATGGCGCTCTGGACAGGATCCCAGCACTGTATAAAACCGGAAGTGCTTATCTCACCTGTCATCTGGGCACTGTCATCTGGTGCAAGTAAAGGATCCTGCTTGGTAGACAATTCCAGGCCATCCCGGAGTACATGAAACCTGTCTTATAAAATAAAATAAAACAAGCCGGGCGGTGGTGGCGCACGCCTTTAATCCCAGCACTTGGGAGGCAGAGGCAGGCGGATTTCTGAGTTCGAGGCCAGCCTGGTCTACCGAGCGAGTTCCAGGACAGCCCGGATTACACAGAGAAACCCTGTCTCGAAAAACCAACACACACAAAAAAAAAAATAATAAAATAAAATAAAACAAAACAAATAGCTTAAAGCTGGGGGTGGCCCAGTGGTAATAGAGAATAAGGTCCTGCCCTTCCCTTCAAAAAGCATTGGTAAAACCCTGTACAGGAGTGCACCCAAACTAAAAATGTCTCTTCCAGGTGGGCTACACCCTGGTTGGAGACAATCAGCTTTGAATATCCTCCCCAGCCCCCATTCCCACGTCAGTGCTTTCGGCCGGCCGCGTCCCGAGGTTCCGACTCCCCCTTGATGTTGCTCATTGTCAGCAGATCATCCGCCTTTGGAGTGCGGGTTGTCCCTGGTCTCGAAGCGAACCCCACGTCCCCCGTGGGTCATACCCAGAGCACCTACTCAGGGGCGCCCCTGCCCTTGGCTGTGGTCGTCCAGAAGGCTTCTTTGGGCACAGTGAGCCTGCTACCCTAGCCCAGGCGGGTGGCTGCAGCCGGCTGTGTGTATGTTTGGCATGCCCGCGTGTTTGTCTGCTGCGACGTGTTTACATCGGATTTTTCTGGCCCGAGTGTGTCTGTCTTTGTTTATCCTTCTGCTCTGTCTCCACGAATGTGGAGGAAACTTCTGTTTTCAATCGGAGGCCAGAGAAATATCTTACTGCTACATGTGGTCAGATGGATTGGAAGTGATTTCCCACTGGATTCTCCAACGTCAGAGTAGAGGGAGGGTTCTTACCTGAGTCCGGTCCAGACCTACCTTCTGTGCTCAGGAAAGAAACTGAGGTGCGGGGTGGCCTGAGAGAGGGTAGCCAGAAACAGGATGTTACTATAAACCAACCACATGTACAGCGTTCTACTTTTGTAAATACTTTATGAGCTTGGTGCAGTGGCACACAACGCCATTCTTGCCACTTAGAGTCTGAGATGGGAGGTTTATTATCTAGGGTTCTCTAGAGAAACAAAACTAATAGAATAAATCTATAGACATATGAAAGGACCTTATTAGACTGGCTTACTGGCTGTGGTCTGGCTAGTGCAACAGTGGCTGTCTCCCAAGAGAAAGTTCAAGAATCCAATAGTTGTCCCGCCCCCAAGGTTGAATACCTCAGGGGATCTTCACTCTACACCAGAACGTCAAAGAAGTAGACTTTAATACCAGTGAAGAGATGAACTGATAGTGAGGACAGGCAGACAAAGAACAAGAGCTTCTAGCTTCCATATCCTTTATATAGGTTTTCACCAGAGGGTGTGGCCCGGATTTAAGGTGGATCTAATCAAGAGGAAAAAAAAAAAATCCTTCCCAGGTGTCTCCAGCTGCTTGGACTTCAGTTAATTCCTAATGTAATCAGGTTGACAACTAAGATTATCCATTGAAGGATAGTAAATTGCAGGCTGGCCTGGGCCACAGAGAGAGAGCCTGTCTCAAAAAATTTTAAAACAATGTATAAAATGAATTTTACTTTATTTTGAGACAAAGTCATACCCTGTAGCCTAGGATGGCCTGAGATTCACCCTGTGGCCCAATGTGACAGCAACCTGTGGTCGGCCTCCTTCCTCAACCTACCCTGTGTTTGATTACAGACCTGAGCCACCCTGCCTGCTTTCAAACAAAAATAAAGACTTTTAGGGGTTGGAGAGATAGCTCAGCGCTAAGAGTACTGGCTGTCCTTGCAGAGGACCCAAGTTTGAGTCCCAGCACCCCCCATGAAGGCTCACAGCTGTCTGTAAGCCCAGTTCAAGGGCGTCTGTAGCCACCAGGTGTGTATTCATACATATTAAACAAATTTTTTTTTAATGTAATCTAATTTTAAAAGTTACCCGAGTGTGTGTGTGTGTGTGTGTGTGCTCATATGGGTTTTGTGCACATCAGTGCAGGTGCCTAGAGATGCCAGGAGAGAGAATTTTATCCCCAGGAGCTGAGGTTACAGGGCACTGAGAGCCCATGGGTGCTGGAAACTGAACTCCTGTCGTCTGCAAGAGTAGGGTGAAGCTCTTCACTGCTGAGCCTCTCTCCAGCCCCCCAGTTTTTAAACAGTGCTACAAATGTAGCTGAGATGTAGCAGCTGTCTGGGGTGTCCCAGCACCTGCAGCATGCAAGGAACTCTCTAGTTCCTATTTACAGAAGAGAAAAAGGGCTCAGGGTGGGGAGTACCTCACCTTTGGGAACTCACTTCTCCAAGGCCATGTTGTGGATTTCTTTGCTCTTTTCAAATGACAACTGCATTTTTTTTTTTTTTTTTTTGAGATAGGGTCTCATGTAGCCCAGTGTAGCCTCAAACTAGCTAATAGCCATGGCTGGCCTTGAACTCCTGATTCTTTTGCCTGTAGCCCAGACCCCAGACTGGCCTCAATATCATGGCAACCCTCTTGCCTCAGCTTCCCAAGTGCTAGGATTATGGATATATACCTCCATAGCCAGCCTGACGGCACTCTTGAAGCTCCAGGATTGATGGGCTGCCCTGTGCCTCAGTTTCCCTTTATCATCCATGAGTCCCATCAGAGGACCCTTGGCAGGTGAAGAGTCTGTGTTTCTTGGCAGGATGCCCAAATTTTTGTATTTTCCTCTTGTGGATAATCTAGACCCAAAAGGGCTGGTTGGATCTGGGAACAGATATATCAATTAGCATTAATTAATAATCCCTGTAGGATCAGTACTGTGCCGATGATAGGTCCTCACGCTCTGAAGGCTCTTGAGGCTGGTTTGAGTCCCTAGTATGTGACATTCAGGGTCTGAGGTTCCAACTGGGGCCAAAAACAGGGACCATGGGTGATATTACTCCAGTGTCAGCTTTAAGAGTCACTCAAGCTCCGAAGCCTGGGTTTCTGACCCCCTCCTGGGCGTGTTCTCCCATCTGCCTAGAGATGTGACCTGGGGTCCCCCAAAAGGTCACCGATATTCCACACAGAATCAAACTCTTTGGTAAAGTCTTCTTCATCTCTGCCTCAGTTTCCTTATCTGTAACATGAGGGTTATTTTTTCTTTGCAGGGTCACGGGGAAAGATAAATGGTCATGGAGGTTTCATGTCATACAGTGACACAAGGAAAGTTGGTGACGGGGCCTAAGAGGCAAGCACTTGTCGGTTACCAGCACTGTGATCTGAAACAGGCATTCTGCATAACCGGCTGGAGTTTCCTAGTCTGTAAAATGGGGCTTCGTCTGCTTCAAACTTCATGGGATTGCTAAAAAGGGGCTGGAGAAATGGCTCAGAAGAAAGCACTGTCTGGTCTTGCCTAAGACATAGGTTCGATTCCCAGCACCCACAGTGGCAGCTCACAGTTGTCTGCAATGCTAGTTCCAGAACAGCCAACGTCCTCTTCTGGGCTCCATGAGCATACAAGTGGCGTACTTAAATACACACAGGCAACACCATTCATAAACATAATAAATAAAAAGTTTTAAGGAAAGGATGAAATAGATAAGTCTTATAAGTCTCCACACTCTTATAAGTGTGGAGGCTAAGCACAGTGAATATTGGTGTCAACTGTGTAAGTGGGCTGGGAAGTGGGTCCCAGTGGATACATTTGTCACGCAAGGGTGGGGACCTGCACTCAGATCCCAGCACCCCCACAACGCCATGCATATCTGGGAAGCCAGTGTTCCTACAAGGCGTCATAGGCAGAGACGGAGAACCCTCAGAAATCCAAAGTCTGGCTATTGGGGTGAACAAGCAGCAGCAGGAGGGCCAACACCCTGACCTCTGACCTCTGCACATGTGCACCGACATTCACATAAGAAACATAATTTTGGAGGTGTAGTGTTCATGGCAAGAGAACGTGCTCTCTGATTAAGGTTTTTAGGATTTCCCAGTGAAACCCAGCTAGACTTGAACAGCTTCAGCCGTCCAACGTCGGATTACAGGCAGGTACCAGCGTGTGCACAATTTAGCTTGTCTTTTACATCATCTTATTCTTTAGTACTGGACATTGAGCAAGTGAGGTCAGCTCATGACCATGTGCCCATACTTGAAGCTACACAGGAGTGCCACCTTCCACATGGTGTGCCACCGAGCATGGCTTAGCTGTGTCCTCTCCTGAGCAGGTGAGGTGGCTTTCTTGTCCAGCCCAAGCCTTTCCTTGCATGCTTCCAAACCTGATGGCCTGGCTTGTATATCTAGGGATTACAGAGTGGAAGAAAACACCAAGTTCACAAGTTGCCCTCTGACCTCCACATGCACACCACAATAGGCCTACCCATACACAGTAAATAAGTAAAATATAATAAAAGAGTTGAAAGGCTCACTTAAAGCTTAGCCGTTGCCCCCTGTGAATATGGCCTCCTCTGGAAATAGGGATATATGATTACAAATAGAAATATAGTTGCTGGGCAGTGGTGGCACACGCCTTTAATCCCAGCACTTGGGAGGCAGGGGCAGGTGGATTTCTGAGTTCCAGGCCAGCCTAGACCAGGAGTAGACCACAGAGTGAGTTCCCTGACAGCCAGGGCTATACAGAGAAACCCTGTCTCAAAATACATGTGTGTGTGTGTGTGTGTACACACACACACACACACACACACACACACACACACACACACACACACATATATATATATATATATATATATATATATATATATATATGGTTTCAAAACTTTTTCTAGATTTTTTTTTTTCATTTTATTTTTATGTGTTTGGATGTTTTGGCTACAGACATGTTTGTGTATGCATTTCCCTCAGAGGCTGGAAAAGCTTCTCTGGAAGAGAAGCCAGTGCTCTTAGCCTCTGAGCCACCTCTCTGGCCCCGGATTTATTGAGTTTCTGTTTCTGTTTGATGCCTGTATAGATATACGTCCACCATGTGTGTGCAGTGTCCACTGAGGTCAGAAAAGAGCAGTGTTAGACCGGAACCCCTGCGTATCCCCTGCACACACTGGGACCCCCCATCTTCCTCCTACTCCCAACCCTTCCCTCGCAGACAAAACTCTTGGTCTCCTTGGAGAAAACTCTCCATTTCTGGCAATTCCCCCAAGAGTGCCCACCCAGGGGCCCAGATTTGACCATGGTTAGAGACAACCCCAGCTCCTAGCTCATATGTCATCACCCCGTGCCCGAGACCCGTAAAACCTCCTGCTTTAGCCTGGAAGTGTGACTTCATTGACCTCCACCTGTGAGATCTGTGAACCCACCCGAGCGAGCGGCGAGTGAGCGCTGCCTCCTAATAAACCTGCCATTATCTACTTTAAATCTGCTCTAATCTGGCCTCTATCTGCATACCAAAGGGAGAAAAAGTGCCAATCAAGCATCAGATCCCCTGGAATTGGAGTTTCCAATGATTGTCAATAGTCATTTGGGTGCTGGGAATCAAACCCAGCTCCTTAGGAAGAAACGCAAATATTCTTAAAGGTTGAAACATCTCTCCAGCCCCTAGGGACAGATTTTTAAGTCAAGGAAGGTGTTCTAGAGAATGAAGACTAAACACAGGCTGGTGAGCTGAGGGAAAAGCACAGAAAGCGCTGGGCCGAAACCTCATGACTTTCACAGGTCCCCGGCACAGCACCCCCTCCCATGCTCGCATATTCAGGGGTGTCCTGAGCATGCTCTATGTGCTGCATGGAACCCAAGTGAGTGAGACTTCCCAGTCTCTCTTCCTCTGCAAACCAGTCTATTTTGTATGGTAAATTTAAAAATTATTTGTGTGTACGTGTGCATGTGTTCACATGAGTGTACACAAATGTGTGTGCAGTCACGGACAGCTGAAGAAGCTGTCAGTGCGTGCCCTCCTCTGTCACACTTTGAGGCAAAGTCTCCCCTTAGACCTGGGACTTTTGTCTTCTGTGCTAGGTTGGAAGCCAATAAGCCCATTGGCTTTATACATATTTTAAAAATGCTTTTTAAATTGTTATTTATGTGTACGTGTATATGTCTGCATAGGAGGAGGGCAGAGGGGTGTCAGATCCCTGGAACTGGAATACAAGCAGATGTGAGCCTGGTATCAGTGCTGGGTGGGAATCCTTGGGTCCTCTGCAAGACCAGTATACCCCCTTAACCACTAAGCCGTCTCTCCAGAACTAGGATTACAGGCAAGCTCAGGTGCCTGGCTTCTTATGTGGGTTCTGGACACCAAACTCCAATTCATGACTGCAGCAAGCACTCCTAACAGCTGAGCAATCTCTCCAGTCCCTTATATGCCTAAAAACACTGTTAGTGAAAGCAGAATCTTCTCTCTGACAATTCACCCCAGCCACTATTATTATTATTATGTACATGCTTTGTGTGTGGGTGTATAGTGTGTGTATGGTGTGTGCGTGTTTGTGTGTGTGTAGTGTGTGTGTGTATGTATGGTGTATGTGTGTGTCTTTGTGTGTGTGTGTATGGTATGTGTGTGTATTGTGTGTGTATGGTGTGTGTGTGTGTGTGTATGGTGTGTGTGTTTGTGTGTGTGTATGATGTGTGTGTTTGGTGTGTGTGTTTTGTGTGTGTTTATGTGTGTGTGTATGGTTGTGTGTGTGTGTGTGTGTGTGGTATGTATGGTGTATGTGTGTGTCTTTGTGTGTGTGTATGGTGTGTGTGGTGTATGATGTGTGTGTTTGTGTGTGTGTATGGTGTGTGTGTTTTGTGTGTGTGTGTATGGTGTGTGTGTGTGTGTGTGGTGTGTGTGTATGTATGGTGTATGTGTGTGTGTGTTTGTGTGTGTGTATGGTGTGTGTGTGTGTGTGTGTGGTGTGTGTGTGTGTTGTGTATGTGTATGTGTATGGTGTGTTGTGTATGTGTGTGTGTGTTTGTGTATGTGTATGTATGGTGTATGTGTGTGTATGGTGTGTGTGTGTGTTGGGGTGTTACACTTGCCACAGTGCATGTGAGGTCAGAGGACGACTTTGTGACTTTGTGGAGTCAGGTTCTCTTATTTGTGGGTTCCAGGAATCAAACTCAAATCATCAGGTTTGTGCACATGCACTTAACCCGCTGAGCCACCACACCCTTCAAATATTAATCTTGATATAGCTCTTCCTCCGTCCTACTTCCTGAAACTAAGTTGTCTCTGTGGTATGAAACCCATGATCAAAATATCTTTGGCGGCTGAAAGCTTTATAGTTGTGTTTCTAGTTCACGCGCTATGAGGGTTCAGGAACCAGGCAACAGAGAAACCATGAACAAAATCATCTTGGGAGGGAAAGGATTTTTTATTTTTAGTTTATTAGTTACACTGCACATCAAATAGGAATTCAGGTAGAAACTCCAAGCAGGGACCTAAAGCAGAAACCATGAAGGAAACCCACTCAGCAGCTTGCCCTAGGCTCACATTCGGCTGGTTTCTTACACAGCTCAGACCACCTACGGACAATCAAGGAAATGCTCCAGGGACAAGCCCACAGGCTAATCTGATAGAGACAACTCAGTTGGGTTCTCTTTCCCGGACTGTCAAGTGGGTAACCAGCAGTAGCCATCCCAGGACTTCCCCTTGTCACCTTGACACACAAACACATCAATCACTTTTAAACCATAACCTTTCCTTATCCCCAGGATCTCGTGCTAATATCACAATATAAAATACAGTTCAATTTTAAAGTCTCACAGACTTTAAATATTTCAACACTTTAAAAGTTTAATGTCTCTTTAAAAAATCCAGAGTGTCTTAACTGTAAGCTCTTGTAAAATAAAAGATAAGTTATATACTTCTTTATTCTAAGAAGGAAGAACCAGGGCACAGTTACTATGATATAAAAGCAAAAGCAAAATCTAATAGTGTAAAAAGCTCAGTGTCTGGGAGTACAAAGATGTCTCAGTGCTAAGAGCACTTGCTGCTCTTCCAAAGGACCAAGTTCAGCTCCTAGCACTCAGGTTAGGTGGCTCACAACCATCTGTAACTCCAGCTCCATACGGGATCAGACATCTTTGCCTCTGTGGGCACTCACGTGTAAATACCCATATGTACACACAAACACACACACACCTATACATCATTAAACAGAAATACTTAAAAACCACAAACTCAGTGTTGGACTTCTGGGACTCACTAATCATCTTCTGGCTGCAAAGGAAACACCACTTCACTGGCTTTGCCATAGTTTGTCTCAAGCTCAGGCGGCTCCAGCCCATACCTGGTGCTGTCCTTGGTGGACATCCTATGGGCCTAGCAACTCCATTATTCTGGAGTCTCCACTGTGACTAAGTCTCCACTTTTACCAATGGTCCCCTTGGGTCTCCATAGGGACCCCCAAACCTAGCACACAGTGCTAAGCCTCAGCTGTTCTCCACGACTTCTTTAAGCCTTCAAGGTCTGCAGTGCCATGCAGAAGACAATTATACATTAGTTGTTAAGTTCTGCTGCCAGCTTAGGGTGCAGCCCTGGCCCCCAACTGAACCACAGCGTCTATGTTCTGACCCTGAGAAAACACATCCCAGCAGAGTTATTCACCACAGTTGGCTAACATGGATCACCTAATAAAGGTTTCACGCCACATATTTAAGTTCAAACGATTCACACTATGGCTCTGATAGAAACTCTCAACCTCAGTCAGAATTGATGAGCCAGGCCTCCACTATCCAAATTTCTCTGAATATTCTCATCTTCCAATCTCCCACAGAACAGGCCACTAAGTTCTCAGCACCCAGTGGCTTTTCCAGACCCAAGTTCCCAAAACGTCCACAAATTTCCCCAAAACAACACAGCCAAGTTGGTCAGCAACCGCTAACCTTCAGTACCAACTTCTGTCATACGTGGCTTTCTGCTGCTGTGATAAACACCATGACCAAAAGCAAACTGGGAACCGGTTTATTTCATTTTACAGATTACAATTACCATGCACGGCTGAGGGAACCCAAGGCAGGAACCTAAAACAGAAATCTAAAGCAAAACCACGGAAGAAAGCTGATGACTGACTGGCTTGTAGGCCCACATTCAGCTACCTTCTTTATACAGCCAAGCCCATCTGCCAGGCATGGTACCATTCCCAAGATGGACTCTCCTGTGCCAATTCCTAATCAAGAATATGTCCCACACGCGTGACCACAGACTAGCGTGATGGACACAGTTCCTCACGTGAGATTTCCTCTTCCCGGTTTTTCCTCTTTGTAATTGACAACCAAGATTAGCCGTCACTGCCACACAGTACAAAAGACAGCGTGAGGCAGGAATGGGGACAGTAACGAAGGCGAACCCACAGCTGCCACTATGCATCTTACAGTTCAGCGTTGCACCGTGGTGACACTGTACGCAAGAGGATGGGATACAGCCAACGAGTGGCTTTTATTTTTTTGGATAGGGTCTCGTGTGTCCCAGGTTAGTCTTACACTATACACCTGGGGCAAGTTCTAAACTCCCGATCCTCTTTTGTGATGGGTTTACATGTGTGTATCATATCCTCCAGTCTACTCCTCCGTGCTCCATGATGAAGATTCTATCCAGGGCTTTGCGCATGCCCGGCAACCACTGTACTAAACGAACCGCATTCGTAGCAGGAGCATTGGCTTCCTGGAACTGTCTGCTCATTCCAGCAGCCAGTACAGTGCTCGGACCTGGATGTGCGAATCTGTGCCATCAGGGGTGGCTGTCGGTGTTCAGGAGAACAGACCACAGAGCTGAAAGGAGTAAATGTTGGGGGCAAAGGGAAAAACCTCAGCTGGACACAGGCAGCGAGAGCACAGTGACATTTAGAAGGCTACTTATACATGTTTGGTTACTTCTCTCTGGTTGCCGGGAGGAGCTAGCGGGAGAGCAGAATGGAGCTGCTGTCTGCATCAGGGTAGGAAGAGGGTGGCCCGCTGGTTCTGCAGCTGGGGAGTAATGGGCCCTCATTGCTCGGAGGCTGCAAAAGTCTAATTAGAATGAAGATGTAGTTTAATGAGGATGGAAGTGTAATTGTGCCTGGCAGGCTTCCCTCGGTTCGCTTTCCTGCGGGCCCCTTCCAGCTCTCCTGTGGGCTGCAGTTGGAGTGCATGGGGTGGGAGAGCCTGGGTCTGTGAAGAGGGACAGTTTCGCACCTCTCTTTCTCCTACAGGTCTTCCCAAGTTTCCACAGGACACCAGAGCTGTGGCAGAGCGAAGTCTGCCCCCAGCGCTTGTTGCACGTGCTCCAGCCTTCTCTCTCCCTCTGCTTACCCAGTGCCACACTCTATGGAGTCCCTACTAATGCAAGGCATCATGCACTCTCTTTATATGCATGCCCATTGTACAGATGGCGACACCGAGGCATGCAGAAACTATAGTACAAGTGGGCATTTATTAGGATGGGCTTGAGGAAACTGGACTGAGACAGTCCTACACAGGAAAATGCTGAGGAGTCAGAGCAATAGAGACCCCTTTCTTCTGCCTCCCCAGCCCCGTTTCTCAACATCAGGTTCTTTCTTCCTTTTCTTTCTTTCTTTCTTTCTTTCTTTCTTTCTTTCTTTCTTCCTTCCTTCCTTCCTTCCTTCTTTTTTTTTTTTTCAAGACAGGGTTTCTCTGTGTAGCCCTGGCTGTCCTGGAACTCACTCTGTAGACCAGGCTGGCCTCGAACTCAGAGACCCGCCTGCCTCTGCCTCCCAAGTGCTGGGATTAAAGGCGTGCGCCACCACCGCCCGGCTAGATAGTTTCTTAATGTAAATATCTGATATGTGACCCTGTGAAATGGTCATTCAACCCCCAAAGGGTCATGACCCACAGGTTAAGAATCGCTGTTCCTGGAGCCCTCAGGGCGAGGGGGCGAGTCAGATCTCTTGGAATTGGAGTCACCGATGTTCAGAGGTTCGTTAGCCACCTTGGAGGTGCTGAGAGTCAACCGATCCAGGCTCCCGGCAGGAGCAGCAAGGAGACCCTCACTCAAAACCATAGCAACACCGCTTTCTCCAAAGCAGATAACACAGTGGAGAATTAACACCCACAGCACATTCCTAAAGAAAAAGATTAGGCCAATCTCAGGGTGCACACCTTTAATCCCAGCATGTGGGGGGCAGCCCTTGTCACACCCTAGTGGATACCTTTGTTGTTCTTTTCTTTCTTTTTGGGGGAGGGGCAGGGTCACACTATGTAGCCCTAACTGTCCTGGAGTTCACTATGTAGACCAGGCTGCCCAAGAACTCACAGAGATCCTCCTGCTTCTGCCTCCCAAGTGCTGGAATTAAAAGGCATTGCCACCGTACCTGGCCATACTTGTTATTGTGCCTGAGCCTTGCAAGCCTGCTTGTTGGAGAGGCTCTGTTGGGGGTTGGGTGGGGAACAGTAGTTTCCAATTATCAAGAATTTACTGTGTGTTGTCTCAAGGGGCACAGAGCTGTGGTGGCCTATGGGACAGTGTCTAGCAAATGAATTAAAAGGTCTCTGTACTGAGAATTTTGGTTTCCTTTAAAAAAACACGGAAATATTATATGTTTTCATTTTAATCCCAAGTGTGGGCTGCTTCAGATTGTCCACAGCAGGTAACTATGATTTACCTCCTGCTCTAGCAGAGGTGTGATTTTGCCAGCTGCAGATAGTTTCTGCAGACTCTGGGACTTCCCAAGGGATATATAAATGCTAGGGCCCAAGTGGGTGGTTGTTGGACTGTTGGCTGGTTGCAGTTGGCCGTTGTTGTTTGTTAAGTAGTCATGCACAAAGAAAAAAGAAAAGATTAGACATCCTGATGGCAACGATCAAACTTGTCCCGAGGAACTCCGCCCCCCCTAATCAGCAGGAAGCAGTCTAACGATAACAGGGCCTCCCTTTCTTCTCTATTCTCTTTTCTCTCCTATCCGGTGTTAGGGGTTGAGAGGGTGGAAAAGGGTGGGGAAGGGTAAAAGAAAAAAGGACCCACAAAGTAGTAAATGCCATAGTCTGTCTAGGACTGGGATAGGGTGATTGTCTAGCATGTATGAGGCTCTGGGTTCAATCCCTAGCATCCCATAAACAGGACATGGAGGCACATGCCTATAACCCTAGCAGAGCAAAACAGGCCAAGGGTTAAAAGTCCAAGGTCATCTCTGGCTACATAGTAAGTTTGAGGTCAGTTGGGATACATGAGATCCTGTACAAAAAAATTAAAATATAAATATATATATACCTAGTCTTAAACCCTGTACCCTGTGAATGGGATGTTATTTCTAGAAAGATCTTTGTGTAATTACAGGAAAGATCTCAGGATGACATCATCCTGGATTAACTGTATAGCCTTAAAAAACGACAAATGTCCTTATAGAAGACAGAGAAAAGAAAAACCTGGACACACATGGGAAAGGACTTGAAGGCTGCCTCTAGCCAAAGAGCCATGCTGGAGTCTGGAAAAGCTCAAAGGAGCTTCAAATGGAATCAGCCTGGGACTCATTGGGTTAGATTCTGATGTTCGGGACTATGAGAGAATTCACTTCTGTTGTTTTACGACCTAGTTCAAAGGTGTGTGTGTGTGTGTGTGTGTGTGTGTGTGTGTGCAGTTTATTCATGCCGTGTCCTGTGTGGTCAAAAGACAGTATTCCTTCCCCCTTGTTAGGCAGGGTCTTGTAGTATAGAGGTGGAGAAAGAATTGTGCATCGGTTGGCTTCACGGTTATTTGGCCATGTTGCTTTGAGCCTGTGGTAGTTCTGTATGTCAAAGACGGAGCACATGGTACAGACGTGGGCCGACAGAATGACCCAGTGGATGAAGGTGCTTGCAGCTAAGCCTAATAACTGTTAAATTCCCAGGACCTGCCTGGTGGTAGAAGAATACTGACGTCTGAAGGTTGCAACACAAACACCACGCACACACACAAATGTGCACATAAGCACATACAATGAATACATAAATGTAATAGAGATTTTTTTAAAATAGAGAGGGCTGGAGCCTCAGTATCCTGTCTAAGGGCCTCACTTCCTCCACTAGCGTTCTCCTCTTACAGATGTAGACTTTCGGGCCCCAGGATGGGAGGTGTCAGGAAACAACCCTTAACGTGGTAAACCTGGGCAAACTTTTATGATACTCATTGTCGTGAAAGTAATGTGTGAATCTTAGTCACCTAGAGACCTGACCTAGAAAGGTCAGACTTGGTTGCCCTCATGAACTCTGTATAAGAACTACTCCCAGCTTTTGTTCGGAGCTCTCTTGCCCGCATGAGGAGAGAGAGAGAGAGAAGAGAGAGAGAGAGAAGAGAGAGCTAGCACTGTATCTTAAACCATGACGCAGCAGTCCATCGTGTCCTGTGTGTGGTGTGGTTGTGTTGTGTTGTGTGGAAACTAGAGGAGTAGAGAGATCGACGAAGACAGGGAGGGGCTCCCCTGGTTGGATCTTGAACCAACACAATTCCACACCTCAATTCCTGTAATGCTGTTGGAGACTAGGTCTTCTCCATATGTTTGTCCCATAGGTGGCAGAGCCCTAGCAAGTAGAAACTCCCCTCTCACTGCCTTTGACCTCACACTGGGATTCCCAGCACCAAGTCTTGGCTCTTTGGCCTTCTGACCCCAAGAAAAACAATTCCACCTGCTTTCCTGGTCTCAGTGGTTTGCAGAGGCCAAATAGTGAGGTTTATTGGCTTCCATAATCATATGAGCCAGTTCTTCATAATTCTATCTGTCTCTGTCTCTGTCCCTTCCCCTTCCCTCCTCTCCCTCTCCCTCTCCCTCCCTCTCCTTCTCTCCCTTCCCTCTCCTTCCTCCTCTCTCCCCCTCCCCCACCCACCACCACCACACCCAATTGGTTTGTTTCTTGGAGAACCCAACACATTATCATGGTCTTGTCTAGCCACATGGACTTCCTCAGAATGTTAGATTATTTCAAAGGCTATTTTTGCTCATCCCAGAAACTTGGGGGGCGGTTAAGCCTCAGGTGATTTTTAAGATTTTTTTAATTTATTTATGTGCATGAACAATTTGCCTGCTTTATGTGACCATGTGGGTCCCCAGAGGCCACAGGGGGGTGTCAGTTACAGATGCTGTTTGTTAGGCAACACGTTATGTGCTTGGAATTGAACGAGGTCCTCGCTCGGGAAGAGCATTCGTGAGTTTTGACTCAGAGCCAGCCTCCGGCCACACAGATGACTTTACACGAAGACTCACAGGAACTACTAACTACAACCGCCCTTGGAGTACACATGGTGATCTCAAGTTTTGAGAGATAGAAGCAGGACAATTAGGAGTTCAAGGCCAGCCCTGCTACATAGGAAGTCCTAGGCTAACCATAGGCTACATAAGATCTAGTTTCAAAACCAAAAGTGAGCAACTAGCTGCCAAGTGAAAGGGGTGCCTTGCTCTCTGGGGGACATAAGGTCATGCCTGAAGACATGTTTGCTGATTCCAAATGTGGGTCAAGGGCATTGCCAACATCTGTGTATAGAACCAGGAATTTCCCCTCTTTGGGTGTTAAGGATGGAATCCAAGGCTACTATGTTTTAAAGCATCCGACAGTGCTTGCGACAAGGACTTCACCATAACCAATGATGTGGTTCCAAATCACAGAAGTGCTATGTCGCTCAGCTTTCTGTCGTTGTAACAAAATGTCTAAGACAATGTGACAGGAAATGTGATGGTTAATCTGAGTTGTCGGCTTGACTAGACTGAGAAGCACCTGGGAGATCTGTGACTCCTGAGTGTCGGGAGCCGCTCCGCCATTAGAAGATGGCGCCGGTTTCCTACTTCCTGGTTCTTCTCGAGAGTTGACGCATGCGCAGTTGTCCACAGAGTGATGCAAGCTGCTTTCGTCTGATTGGTCCTTGCTAAAGCACCAATAGGAGACGTACACGCCTCACCAAACCCTATTAAGGGACGAGCTCTCCGAGCTCGTGGTCCTTCTCCATCTTGGAACAGAGCTGAACAATAAAGAGTGCTGTCGGAAGAATCCTGTGTTGCCGCGTCTGCTTATTCGGCGGAGCTGGGCGCGACAAAGTGGTGCCGGAAACCGGGAACGGCCGAACCCCGGGTGAAGGAACGACTCGAAGGACCCCGGACTGCTCGTCTGGAGAGGTTTCAGAACCGGCAGCGTGAGGAGCCTAGGCGCTTTCCTGCAAGGTACGATTAGTTTTGTGTGGGTCATTCTGATTATATTGCTCGTTTTCATTTTCGGCTTGTTTTGCTGCTTTTGTCTGAATTGTGGGAAGCGTGACCAAGATCTGTACGTACCCTTTCTGTAACATCGAATAGCCGGCTGTAAGTCTCAGGTAGATAACTGAGCAGGCATTCCCGCTCCTGTAGATAAAGGAAGTATGGGAAACCAACAACTGAAGCCTATGTCTGAAGCGGTGCAGGCGCTGCTTCGAGGGAGACATTTAAAGGTTCCAGAAAAGGTTATCATAAGTTTCTTGAAGGAGGTAGATAGGATCGCTCCTTGGTTTATTACATCTGGGTCCTTGACTATGGGGTCTTGGACAAAATTAGGAAGGGATCTGGCAAATGAGAAAGAGAAAGGGAAGCTGCGGCCGGGTACTTGGCCATTATTCAAACTGATTAAATCCTGCATTTCAGACGAGAGATGTGAGAAAGAAGTTAAAGAAGGGCAGAGACTTTTAGATGACCACCAAGACAGTCTATCAGAAGCAGAAAAGAAAAAGAGTTTAGAAGGGAAAGAGAGATCTCAGAAGAAGACGGTAAAAGATAGGGTTAGTAAAACAAGGCAGAGTTTGAGGCCTGTTGGAGAAGAAAAAGAGGAGAAAACCGCCAAAAATATATCCAAGTTTGGCGCGATTTCGAGAACCCAGGGCCGAGTTATCCTCAGAAGGGGAGACGTCCTCTGACGATGATGACTCGATGTTGGGAGATCTAGACCCCGAAGAGCAGGCAGAATTAGAGGAGGAAGCCGCAAAATATGAAGCGGAGCGGTATAGACTAGATCCTCCATGTGCTCCGGGGTACCTCTCTTCACCCCCCCCCCTTGGAGGGAAGGGCGGAAACAGCCAGGTCGGAGAGGAAGCCAACTTGGCTACCAACATCCACTTCCTATATATCAGAGAAAGAGAGGAAAAAGATCTCGAGAGCATTTCCTGTGTGGGAGGAAAATGGTGCGAGACAATATCAAGCATTAGACTTAAAGTCTCTTAAAGCTGTGGTAGAAGCAGTACAGACTTACGGAGTTAGCGCAGCTTATACTACAAGTTTAATAGAAAGAATGTCAGCCACTGCGATGACTCCGAGGACTGGTATAACACCGTGAAGGCGAGCCTTTCAATGGGACAATATTTAGATTGGAAGTCTATCTTTCAAGAAATGTGTGCTTCTCAGGCTAAACAGAATGCAGCTGATCCAAATAAGCGCTATTGGACCTATGAGATGCTTTACAGGTCAAGGGCAGTGGGTTGCCAATCAGACAGGCTATCCATGGGAGGTTTATCAGCAAATTAATACAGCAGCCATAGCGGCCTGGAAACGTTTGCCCAATAGAGGACAGGTTGCAGGAAATTTAACCAAGATCGTCCAAGGGTCCACCGAGCCATTCTCCGATTTTGTGGCTCGCATGATGCAGGCAGCAGGACGAATTTTTGGAGATCCAGAGTCATGCATGCCGCTGGTAGAACAATTAGTCTTTGAACAGTGTACTAAAGAATGCAGAACTGCCATAACTCCTTGGAAGGCGAAAGGCATCTCGGCCTGGATGAAAGCCTGCCGAGAGTTAGGAGGCCCTTTAACAAACGCGGGCCTTGCCGCCGCCGTCCTGGCTGCCCAGAAAGGAGACAAGCGATGCTATAAATGCGGAAAGCTTGGTCACCTTCAACGGCAATGCCATTCCCGAGGACCCGCGGACTGCAGTCCTAAGCAGCCTGGATTATGTCCTATATGCAAAAAGGGAAAACATTGGGCAAATGAGTGCAGATCAGTAAAAGACATACATGGAAAGCCTATCACAGTCAGTCAGTCAAAAAACGGGCAGAGGGGCCCTCGTCCCCAGGGCCCACAAATATATGGGCAGTGAGACAACCACAGAACCAATCTCAGGCGAAAGTATCAGGAGGCAACACCAGGCTCAGCAGGATTGGACCTGCGTGCCACCACCCGTGCAGTATTACACCCACCATGGGGTGTCAGCCTATTTCTTCAGATTTTAAGGGCCCCCTACCAGAGAATACAGTAGGCATAGTTTTGGGCCGGTCCTCTGCCGCCCTTAGGGGCCTCATAGTACATCCAGGAGTTTAGATCAAGACTTTACTGGACAAGTAAAGATTATGTGCTCTTCCCCAAGGGGATATGTGCCATTGCTCCAGGAGACAAGAATAGCTCAACTCCTGGTGCTACCTAGTCTACATTCCCAGTTTCCTAGCCACCCCATAAATCGAGGAGAGGCGGGATTTGGCTCCACCGGAGGCCTTTGTTCCTTTTTGTCATTACAGTTAGATGATAGGCCAATGATGACTTTAAAACTTGATGGTAAGCCTTTCATAGGATTACTGGACACGGGAGCAGACACCTCCATTGTTTCCAGTAAGTGGTGGCCAAAAGAGTGGCCTCTCAATAGATTTCCCATTCCCTACAAGGGCTGGGATACGAGGCAAATCCGAGTATCAGTGCTCGACCTCTATCCTGTGAAGACATGGAAGGAAGAAAGGGCATCGTTACCCCTTATGTGTTAGAATTACCAGTTAACCTATGGGGAAGAGATATTTTGAAACAGTTAAACTATAGGTTGACAATGATTATTCCAGTCAGAGCCAAAAGATGATGAAGGAGATGGGCTGTGTGCCCGGGAAAGGATTAGGAAAATATCTGCAGGGACGAACTAGTCCGGTTACCATGGTACAAAAGATTGATCGAGCCGGATTGGGTTTTTTCGTAGGGGCCATTGAGGAGACCCATTCCCATACCTTGGAAGAAGGAGGGCCCGGTATGGGTTCCACAATGGCCGCTATCCTCCGAGAAGCTCCTTGCTGCAAAAGCTCTGGTGCAAGAACAGTTGCTTGCCGGACATCTAGAACAGTCCCATTCCCCTTGGAATACCCCAATTTTTGTTATAAAAAGAAATCAGGTAAATGGAGGCTATTACATGATTTAAGAGCCATAAATCAACAAATGCAAGTTATGGGCTCGATTCAAAGAGGTTTACCTTTATTGTCAGCCCTACCAAGAATTGGCATATTATGATTATAGATATTAAAGATTGTTTTTTCTCCATCCCACTACATGAAAGGGATCGAGAGAGATTTGCTTTTACCTTACCAAGTGTGAATCATGAAGAGCCTGACAGCAGGTTTCAGTGGAGAGTACTCCCCCAGGGGATGGCCAATAGTCCCACTATATGTCAATTATATGTGGCGGCTGCTATTCAGCTATAAGACAACAGTTTAAAAAGATCAGAGCTGTTCATTATATGGACGACATTTTATTGTGTTATTCTGATAAAGAGCTCCTACAAGAGCATTTTTAGTCCTGTCTAAAACCTTAGAAACCAAGAATTTGTTTATAGCCCCTGAAAAGGTACAAGAGGGAGCCTTAGGTAGTTTTTTTAGGTACTATCATAACCCCATTAGTAGTTAAGCCACAAAAATTGACAATTAGGAGAGATGGTTTACGAACATTAAATGATTTTCAAAAATTGTTAGGGGATATAAATTGGGTGCGACCATTTTTAAAGTTGTCCACCTCTGATTTAAAGCCATTATTTGCTATTCTTGAGGGTGAGGCCGCTATTACCTCCCCTCGCACTTTGACTCCCGAGGCAGCTAAAGTATTAGATATGGTAGAAGAGTCTTTGAAAAATGCTATGCTTGTTCGCTTTGATTTAAATGCTCCTTATCAGTTATGTATTATTCCTTCCCCACAACAGCCTACTGCTGTGTTGTGGCAATATGGTCCATTGCTTTGGATACATCCCCACACTTCTCCAGGAAAAGTGTTGAGCCATTACCCTCTACAGTTGGAGACCTGGCCCTAAGAGGTATCCAACAAGCTATAACTCATTTTGGTGTTCCCCCAGATTCTCTTATTGTTCCATATACAGCACATCAGGTACAAGTGCTGTGTTCTACTATTGATGTTTGGGCCATTTTAAGATGCTCATATTCGGGCACCATTGATAATCATTTTCCAAAAACACCCTTTGTTACAATTTGTCTTAAACAATGCTATTATTTTTCCAACCATAACCAAAGTTGAACCCATTGAAAATGCAACAGATGTGTATACCGATGGCTCTAATACTGGAATAGGAAGTTACGTTGTGGAAGGCGAAGTTGTTAAAATTCCTTTGATTACACCTCTCCCCAATTGGTAGAATGTGCAATGATTGCAGTGGTTTTAAAACGATTTGATCAACCCCTAAATATAATTTCAGATTCCATTATGTAGTGAAAGCAGTTCAAATATTGGAGACGGTGGGTGTCATTCAGTCTAAAAGTACTGTAGCCCACCTGTTTTCTGAGATTCAACATATCATTAGAGGTAGGACACATCCCTTCTGCATTGTTCATATACGAGCACACTCTCTATTACCTGGACCTATGGCTGCTGCTAATGAGTTAGCAGATAAAGCCACCAGGCAGATCATGCTGAGTCAAGATCCTGTTCAGCTAGCCACACAATTTCACCAGCTGTATCATGTGCCAGCAAACACTCTAAAATCAAATTTAATTTATCTCGTGCTCAAGCTCGAGATATTGTTCTTAATGCACAGATTGTGCAGATTTTAGACCTTCTGTGTCCTTAGGAGTTAATCCTCGAGGACTTCTACCACTACACATCTGGCAAATGGATGTTACTCATTTTCCATCATTTGGAAGTTAAAATATGTTTCATGTATCGGTAGATACCTGTTCTGGCATTATTCATGCCACGCCTCTCTCAGGAGAAAAGGTGGCCAATGTGATCACCCACTGCCTAGAAGCATGGGCAGCTTGGGGAAAACCCCAACAGTTAAAGACAGATAATGGGCCAGCCTATGCGTCCAAGACTTTTCAACAATTTTGTCTGCGTATGGGTGTGCGCCATATCACTGGACTGCCATATAATCCACAAGCACAAGGCATTGTGGAGCGTGCCAATGGCACCCTCAAAGTGACATTACAAAACAGAAAGGGGGGATAGGCCCTGGCAAAGGACCTAAGATCTCCCCTCTGGCCTTATTTACCTTAATTTTTTAAATTTGGATTCTGCTGGCAAATCCGCAGCAGACAGACATGCCTCTCCCAGTTCTTTGCGAGAGGAGGTTAGATGGAAAGATGTCATTAATAATATATGGAAAGGCCCGGATCCCGTTCTTATAAGATCCAGGGGAGCTATTTGTTGTTTTCCCGCAGGATCAAGACAATCCGATTTGGGTCCCGGCACGACTGCCCGGCTGGTAAAACAAGATGGGAAGCCCCCTGAGCCTGATCCTGTGGCTGCTGAGTCTGACGCTGTTATGTGCGACCACACACCCACCACCACAACCGCAGCTGAGATGGGGAATTATGACAACGTTCCCGAGACCTATGCCGATCATGCATAACGCACAGGTGTTTCCCAGATTCTTCACCACCAATGAGACCTTGGGTCTAACCATATTTACCTATGAACAAAGACCTAGCCAAGTTCCCGCCAATGATACTTGGAAGATCAACGGCAGTCTTTGTTTTACTGTCAATATGACCACTGGGAATGGCTGTATTCAGTTGGGGAACTATTCTTATGCAATCTAGAAAAGGAACAGAGAACAGCAAAATACGTGCTTTACAGCCTCTTAAAACGGTGGCACCCACCCCGTTTGTTTATGGCCCCCTTTTGTATGGGTAGTTTGTAATTCTACTGATTGTTTTTTATACCTTGTGTTGGAATGCCTCTAGCTTTGAGACTGCCACTGTCGCTCGCATGCCCCGTTTTGTTCCCATTCCTGTGCAGACTGATAGTTCATTAACCTTGTTTAGACAAAAACGCGATTTTGGTATCACGGCTGCTATCGTGGCCATCATAGCTACCTCTGCAGTTGCTGCCTCCTTGACTGTTTCCTCATTGGCCCTGTCAGGACAAGTGGCCACGTTTAATACCTTAAATAATTTGTCATCTTCCCTTACTCAAGCTATCGATACACAAGCCTCCTTAAATACCCAATTGAAAGGTGGCTTGATGATAGTTAATCAACGCATAGATCTGGTTCAAGAGCAGGTAGATATATTGTGGCAATTGGCTCAGTTGGGGTGTGAAATGAAATACTCTGGCTTGTGTGTTACTTCTGTCCAGTATGAGAATTTTACTAAGGCAGCCAACCTCTCTAAGGAACTTTCTCATTTATTACAATATAATTGGTCAACAGAATTCGATGATACCATGAAAAGGTTACGATTGGCTATTATTCAAATTAATTCCACCCGTCTAGATATATCCTTTACCCAAGGATTTTCCACCTGGATAACCCAGCCTTCTCCTATTTTAAGGAGTGGGTAGGAGTAGGATTAATTGGTATACTATTGGCTGGTGGACTAGTGCTCTCTCTTTGGATGCTTAGCAAACTGAAAAGACAACAGCGACATGACAAAGTGGTCATCGCGCAGGCATTACTTGCGGTAGAACAGGGAGCATCCCCCCAAGCTTGGCTTAATATGCTCAGACATTGAGACTCTGCTCTGACCAGACATCTCTGAGGGCTCAGGTTCCCATTGCACCAGAGTGCGGTCGAGCGGATCTGTACATCTCCCAGGGCTCGTGTTCCCATTGCACGGGATTAAGGTGTACAGAGTCTCGCCCACACGATCACTTCGAACGCCGGAAGTTGAGGAAGCTTTTGGCTGATCAGTGACGTAGTGGTGCATCCGTTTTTGGGATTTTATTATAAAGTAAAGGGGGGGTGCGGGAGCCGGGCCCCCCATTAGAAGTGGCGCCCCGGGTTTTCCCACTTTGGGGTTTTTTTCGAGAGTTGACGCAAAGCGCGGTTTTTTCCCCCAGAGTGATTTCAAACTGCTTTTGTCTGTTTGGGGCCTTTCTAAAGCACCAAAAGGAGGTTTAAGCCTCACCAAACCCCCATATAAGGGACGAGCTCTCCCAGCTCTGGTCCTTTCCATCTTGGAAAAGAGCTGAACAATAAAAAGTGCTGTCGGGAAAAATCCTGTGTTGCCGCGTCTGCTTTTTTCGGCGGAAACTGGGGGGACACCTGAGAGTTTGCAGGGGGAAAACCTCCTTTTGAGTGTGGGGAAGGCTGTGCCCTCGTGTCTCTCCTTTTTCCTTGCTCTGTCAAGGCCCCGAGTTAGGGACCGTC
>JAJTUV010002992.1:0-86361 GCA_021653895.1 Mastomys natalensis
TGAGTTTCTAATCTGTCATCCTACTCAGAAGTCTCAATAAAATGTGTTTATAAGCTTATTTTTGTACTGTGGCTTTGTTAAATTTAGTTTTTAGTTCTAATAGTGTTCCTGTGGATTCATAAGAGTTTTATACATGAAAGAAAACATTTACACATAAAGACACTTCTCTCTTTTCAATTTGGACACATTTTATGCCCTTTATATGGTTAGTTGTAAAGACTGGAACTTCTAGTACAGTATTGGATAGGGCTGTTGAAATCTGCTAGCCTTGATTTGTGATCCATTAAAGGAGAAAAGTAGTCAATCTTTATCATCAAGTATATTGTTGGCTGCTATTAAGAAATCAGTAGTTCGCCGGGAACTACTTGGGAGGCAGAGGCAGGCAGATTTCTGAATTCGAGGCCAGCCTGGTCTACAGAGTGAGTTCCAGGACAGCCAGGGCTACACAGAGAAACCCTATCTCAAAACAAACAAACAAACAAACAAAAAAAACAAAAACAAACAAACAAACAAAAAAAAACAAAAAAAAAAAAAGAAAGAAAGAAAGAAAAAGAAAAAAGAAACCAGTAGTTCCATTTATGTTCATTTGGATGGGATTTTTTAATATGGATGGATTTTGCATTATGTCAAATACTTTTTACTCATCAATTAAGATAATCATGGTTTTTTTTTTGTTTAGTCTATTTAAATGTTAAATTAGATTAGATTAGCTTTATACATAGTAAACAAACTTTGCTTCCATGGGATAAATCCTTATTAGTCATGTCATATAATGCCCCACCCCATCCCCAGATTAGGCCTCCTAATATTCCATTGAGAAGTTATCCTCTATACCCATGGGAAATATATCCCTGACATTTTGTTCCCTTGTTATGCTTTATCAATCTTTCTAGGTAGTATTGACTTTGTAGAAAGAATTAGGATCACTGAAGAATTAGTCCATCACTATTTTCCAGAAGGTTTATAAAAATCAAAAAGATCAAGCATGGACTGGAAGAGGGCTCCCAAGTCCCCACTCCTACCTGAGGAGCTATTGATAGTTTATGGCTGCTGCAAAATGGGAAGCAATTTTAATTTGGGGATGTGGCCACGGGGAGGGTTCCCATGACCCAGTGGATGGTGTCATACCCATTTATGGGAAGCACTGGCTTAACACATTGGGTAACATGAACAAAGAAGATACAAAGGTAGAATGGGATGTGTTAGGAGAATTGGAGGGGAGAGTGGGAGGTGGGTACGGTCAAAATACATTGCATATATGTATGAAATTACCAACATACAATTTAAAAATATTATTCTAATATTTTTTGTGATACTACTTCACTCCAGTCTGAAAAATTGTTGCCAAGAAATCTGAGAATGAGCTGGGTGGTGGTAGCACACACCTTTAATCCCAGCACTCTGGAAGCAGAGGCCAGCCTGATATACAGAGAGAGTTCCAGGATAGCTATGTTACAACAGAGGTTTTATGACCTGAAAAGTTTTACTTTTTCCTTCTGTTTAAGACTATATCAAATCATCCTCTTGTAGTTTTATTTAATGCATAAGTTGCATTATTTTACATAAAATATTTTTAGTCAAAAATAGTGTTATTTAAGAACATTCTTATGGGTTTGAATTTATAATTATGGGGAGATTTTAAATTTTATAAGTTTAATCTCTCTTCTTGTTACAGCTTTATGAAAATGTTCTACTTCTTGATTTTGATTTAGTAGTTTCTACCTTGATAATACTTCATTTCTGGTTGTGGTGGTTCACACAAAATGTATGGAAAGATGAAAGAAGGAGGATCACAAGTTTGAGGCCAGTCTGGGCAATTACACACTTAAAAATTAATAGTAAATCACTATCTTCATCCAAGTCTACACTTTCCCATTCATAGTCATTACTGGATTACTGACTTCTCCAGTAATCCCTTAAACCTGTGTAAAGTCTGCAGCCCTGCTCAGTATTTGTTGCTTCTCTTCTTTCTTTCTAAATCTCTCTTATTCTTTCTCCTGATTTGCTTTTTTTCTTTGACACAAATTCACAGATATTTATGGATGGCAATGTGATAACTTAATATTTGTGTTGATCAAATTAAGGCCATTAGCATTCAAATCTCCTTTTTGCTTGTTTTTGGTTGGTTTGGTTATCTTGCTTGTGTCTGTGTTTGTGTGTGTGTATGTGTGTGTTGTGTGTGTGTGTATGAACAGTTGACATTAGGTGTCTTCCTTAATTACTCTCCACTCCAGGTTCTGAACCTAGAATTTAATCAACTCAGCTAAACTGGCTGGCTTGAATTGTCTCTGCTTCCTCAGTGCTGGAGTCACCGCCATGCACAGCCATGCCTGGCTCTTTCTATGGGCGTCAAGGATCAGCTCTTCATGTTTTCATTAAGCCCTCTACCAACTGACCTTGATTAGCTTCCTCTCTTTATTATTTTTTCTTGTTTCCTTTCCAATTATTTTTCACAAACTGAACTTTATTTACAAGTATTTTTTAAAATCTAAACATCATAATATTTGCATAAATGGAACAATATATTTAGTTGTTGATTAGTTAAAACAATCAATTTTTAAAACTATTTAAAAACAATTTTTAAAAACTATTTATATATTTTATGTGTATGGATGTTTTGTCTGTGTATCACATGTGTGCCTAGTGCCTTCAGAGATTGGAAAAGGGCATTGGATCTCATAGGTCTGGAGTTACAGATGGCTGTGAACCACCACATAGGTACAGTGAATTGAACCTGGGTCTTCCAGAAGAGCAGCTCTTAACCACTGAACCATCTCTCCAGGCTCCAAAACAGTATTTTTAATCATTGTTAAGCTAATTAAATGACATCTCTGTTATTTTCTATCAGACTATGGGAGGACTGAAAGATTTTCATCTTATTCACACATCTATTAAAGTTGTGGTTAAAAATACCATAACATACAATTTGTTGTCAACATCATATAGAAGGGTATAGCTTAAGTATTTTATGTATATTAATATTGTATTGCCAAGCTCTGGAATTTTCTTTGACACAAATTTATAGATACTTATGGATGACAATGTGATAATTTGACATATGCAATTTTTTGGTTTGGGTTTTTTTTTTTTTTTGAGATAAGTTTTCTCTGGGTAACAGGGCCCTGGCTGTTCTGGACTCACTTTGTAGACCAGGCTGACTTTGTAGATCTGCCTGCCTCTACCTCCCGAGTGCTGGGATTAAAGGTATTCGCCACCACCTCTTGCCCTCTCTTCTAGTTTTTCCTCACTGTTTAATAATTTTATGAGACGAAACCTTTTTCAGTATCAAAAATCGTCCAGACATTTAAAAAGCACAATTCAGTAATGACATAAAGGAATAATTTAAATTTCATAATGAAACAGTTCTAGGATCATAGTATGCCATAATGGAGACAAGAAAGACAGGATTATCTACATAGGCAATCCCAAGACATTTACAAAACCTGGTGTAACTATCCTAGTTTTTAATGAAATGTACAACAAACCATTGTAAAACATAGTGTTTTGTTTCAAATTTGAAATGGCCTCCATAGTCTCACATGATTGAATACCTGATTTCTAGGTTAAGGCACTGTGTAGGAGAGAAGCCTAGCTGAAGAAATTGGGTCACTGATAAATCAGAGTCATAGGCCAGCCCCATCCCCTTCTCAACCCTCTCCTTCACTGTCTACTGAGATGTGAACAAGATTTCCTGTGTTACTCCTGTCTCAGCTGAGAAACTTTTGCCTCCACGCCTTCCCTATTATGATGTACTCTACCTCCAAACCAGGAGCCCAAAGAAATCTATCTCTTTTTTTTTTTTCATTTTTATTGGATATTTTATTTACATTTCAGATGTTATCCCCTTACCCATTCCCCCTACACACACAGGAACCTCCTATCCCATCCCCCCTCCTCCTGCTTCTATGAGGAGTGCCTCTATCTACCCCCTCCCACCTCCCCACCCTCGAATTCCCCAAAACATGGTGTCTAGCCTTCATGGGACCAAAGGATCTCCTCTCCCACCTATGCCGACAGGGCCATCCTCCCTTACATATACAGCTGGAGCCATGGATCCCTCCCTAAGTGCTCCCAGGCTGGTGGTTTAGAACCCTGGGGGCTCTGGTTGGTTGGTATTGTTGCTTTCCTCATGGGGTCTCGAATCCTCTCAACTCCTTCAGCCTTCACTCTATCTTCTCCATTGGGAACCCCATGATCAGTTTAATGGTTAGCTGTGAGCTTCTGCCTCTGAGTATGTCAGACTCTTGCAGACTTCTAAGGAGACAGCTATATCAGGCTCCTGTCAGCATGTACATCCTGACATCCACATCAACCTCTACCTTTGGTGACTGCATATAGGATGGATATCTAGGTGGAATGGTCTGTCTCTCCTTCAGTTTCTGTCCTGCACTGTGTCTCCATATTTGCACCCTTGAGTATTTTGTTACTCCTTCTAAGAAGGACTGAAGCCCCCCCTACTTGGTAGTCATTCTTCATGAGCTTTATGTGGTCTGTGAGTTGAATCTTGGGTATTTCAGGCTTCTGGGCTAAAATCCAATAATCAGTGAGTGAATACCATGTATGTTCTTTTGTGACTGGGTTACTTCACTCAGGATGATATTTTCTAGCTCCATCCATTTATATAAGAATTTATCAAATTCATTGTTTTTTAATAGCTGAGTAATATTCCATTGTATAAATGTACCACATTTTTTGTATCCATTCCTCTGTTGAAGGATATCTGGGTTCTTTCCAGCTTCTGGCTAGAAATCTATCTCTTAAGATGCTTTGTAATGGCTCTTTTCTCACAATGATGAGAAAAGTAACAAATACAATTGATTCCAGCCAAGGGAGCCATTGCCATGTAAACTGATTGTGTTTTCACAGATGGTTTTGGACCTGAATCAAAGGAGGACTATGGGAGAGTTGGAAAATACAGGCAGAGAAGTTCTAGAGTCCTGGAAGCAGGATTTAGTGGGACATTGTGATGGAAGAGAGGAAAACCAGATTGTCGACAAAAGGTGTGGGACAGTAAAGGCCAGGGATAACAAAGAGAACAAATAATCTATCTAAAAACTTTGCTAGAGTCCATTCATGTTACATCCTGGCAAAGAATATGGCTACATTCTACCCATGTCCTGAAATTTTGAGAGACTAAATTCAAAAGTAATGGCCTAATTTGTTTGTTGAAGGAAATTTCCAGACAAAATACATTCAAGGAATAACAGGGTTACGGCTCACTGCTTTTACCCAGCCTTATGGTAAGAAAAAGGATAAGATGTGAAGTTTGGTAAAGAAAGGGATGTGATTTCATTTAAAGTAGTGGATAGGTAGGTGTGGATAAAGAGGCTGCAATTTTTAAAGAGACTGACACAATTAAAGAGACACCTCATACTTTGTGCTGGGTCAGTAGAAAGGATGCTTTGAGGCCAATGCACCCACTGAATGCTCTAGAAAAGTAAATTCATTTGAAAGTGGTGTGCCTAAATAGACATTGCTGTTTTAGAGTTCCTTGGTTAAAAGAAAAAAATTCTAGGGAAATGTTTTTCCCCAGTGTGGTGGTTTGAATAGGTATGGCCACCATAGACTCATTGTGTTTGAATCATACATTCAAACACACACAGGGAATGGTGCTATTAGGAGGTGTGGCTTCATTGGAGTAGGTGTGGCTTTGGAGAAAATGTGTCACTGTTGGGGCGGGCTTTTAGGTTTCCTATGCTCAAGCTATGTCCACTCTGGCCCAGTCTCCTGGCAGCCTGTGGATCAAGATGAAGAATTCTCAGTTCCTTCTCCAGCACCATGCCTGCCTGCACACTGCCATGCTTCCTGCCATGATGATAATTGACTAAACCTTTGAAGCTATAAGCTGACCCCAATGAAATGTTTTCCTTTATAAGAATGGCTGTGAAATGTCTCTTTACAGCAATAGAAACTCTAATTAAGACATCCAGTTTTACCACCATGGACAGTAAAAGGAAATAGGGCCAGGCTATACACATCTGGAGCTGGAAGTGGACTTGACAGTAACATCCACATGGATGTTTTCACACATATACAAAATGCCAGAGTTGTGGGGTCATGGAGGTATGCACCAAAGTCCTACTAAGCTACCGAAGCCAGATAATGTGACAGGGTCAGATCTTCGTAAGGGACACACTAACAAGCCATTGTGTGAGCTGAAAAAGTGAAGCCTACATTGCAGTGCAGACCTCAAAATATTGGGTCTACCACAAATGTGGGATGTTTGCCAAGCAAAGTTTCAGTCACAGAGTTCAGACAACCTAAGAGATGCCACATGTGCCATAGGCAGCAGGGCTATAGGAGCAGGACTAGCTAAGCTTGTTCTATCTCCAGTGATTCTACACGGCTCCAGATACTAGACATGGAACTGTGGAGAGTGATATGTGCACAACTGGGTTTAGTTCAGCCTTACCCATCATCTTTTCTTTTTGTCCCATTGGAATGAGAACGTGTATTATGTGCCAATTGTGTTAACTTTCCATTTGCTTTTTGGGGAAGAGAGTTTATACTTTGTATTTTTGAACAATGTTAGAATTGCAAGGCTATAGGGACTTTTATGTGATTGGATAGATTTGCACTGTGACTTGATCATGAGCCCTATGGTGGCCACAGATACAGCAAAGGCTAGGGATAGCATGGTATTTCCACCAGCATGTCTTCCCCACCTTGATGAAATTCACTATTAAATCATAAACCCAAACATATCCTTCCTCCTTTAAGTTACTTTTTGCTAGGCGGTGGTGATGCACACCTTTAATACCAGCACTTGGGAGTCAGAGGCAGGAGAATCTCTGTGAGTTCAAGGCCAGCCTGTTTTACAGTGTGAGTTCCAGGACAGCCAGAGAAACTTGTCTTGGAAAATGTTATTTTTGTCACATATATTAGGTGTATTTGGTTATAGTGACAAGAAAAATAACTAATACATATAGTTATCCAATATAGCTATAGAACACAAACTTATTTCTCCTATATAAGATATAGAAGGTCCTGAATTTTGGACCTCTTATCCAACATACCATTATGCTTTACCCTGCTACAAAAGTGAAACTTTTCTTAAATTTTCTCCCTTTATATGATTTAAGGTGCTTCTTTTATAATTTTCATGCAGTTTTGTTGAGGTACAAGCAGCTGAGAAGCTGCACATATTGATGCTCAACTGAACCAAGCTGCACTAAAGAACACAGTAGCTATAGCTCTTGTTTACAGACAATGTCTGTAAACAAACATTAAGTCTGGTTAGCTCTTTACAGAGCTTAATGAGCTTCAAAGAGGATATGAATCAATGCCTGAATGAAGACCTTTAAAACATAAGTGAATAGTTGAATGAAATAATAAAACACTTCAAGGTTTGAAAACATAATTTGATAAAGAAATAAAATCTCCAAAGAAAAGCAAAGCTGAAATACAACTTGAAATAAAAGGTTTGGGAAGAGAAAAATAAAACCTCAGAGGAAAGACTCACTGCTTTAGTTTGGGTTTTACTGTGGTGAGGAAGATCATGACAAGAAGAAACTTGGCAAGGAAAGGGTTTACTTCATCTTACAACTGTCAGGGAAGTCAGGGCAAGAATGCAAGCAGGAACCTGGAGGCAGGAACTGGAGTAGAGACCATGGAGGAGTTGTTGCTTACTGGCTTGTTTCTCCTGGTTTGCTCAGCCTGCTTTCTTATAAAACCCATTACCACCTGTCACAGTGGTCTAGACCCTCCAGCATCAATCACGAATCAAGGAAATGCTTCACAAACTTGCCTACAGGCCAGTCTAAGGGAGTCATTTTCTCAACTGAAGTTCTTTCTTCCAAGGTAAAAAAAATAAAAGGAATATTTACCAATAGATTGTACTCAGCTATTAAAAACAATGAATTCATGAAATTCTTAGGCAAATGGATGGAACTAGAAAAATATCATCCTGAGTGAGGTAACCCAATCACAAAAGAACATATGCACTCACTGATAAGTGGATATTAGCCCAAAAGCTTGCATTACTCAAGATACAATTCACAGACTACATGAAGCTCATGAAGAAGGAAGACCAAAGTGTGGGTGCTTTGGTCCTTCTTAGAAGGAGTAACAAAATACTCACAGGAGCAAATACGGAGACAAAGTGTGGAACAGAAACTGAAGGAGGGGCTGTCTGGAGACTGCTCCACCTAGGTATCCATCCCATGTGCAGTCATCGAAGGTAGACACTGATATGGATGCCAGGAAGTGCAAGCTGACAGGAGTCTGATATAGCTGTCTCCTTAGAGGTCTGCCAGAGCCTGACATATACAGAGGCAGATGCTCACAGCAACCATTGAACTGAACATGAGGTTCCCAATGGAGGAGTTAGAGAGAAGACTGAAGGAGCTGAAAGGGTTTGTGGCCCCATGGGGAGAGCAACAATATCAACCAACCAGAGCTCCCATGGTCTAAACCACTAGCCTGGGAGCACCTAGGGAGAGATCCATAGCTCCAGCTGTATATGTAGGGGAGGATGGCCTTGTTGGGCATAGGTGGGAGGGAGATCCTTGGTCCCATGAAGGCTAGACATCGAGTGTTGGGGAATTCGAGGGCAGGGAGGTGGGAGTGGGTGGGTGGGTAGGGCCATATCCTCATAGAAGCAGGAAGAGGGGGGATCGATAGGGGATTTCTGTGGGTGGAAATGGAAAAAGGGGATAACATCTGAAATGTAAATAAAATATCCAATAAAAAATTACATCGGAAAAAATAAAAGGAATATTTACCAATAGATTGTATCAAGTAGATAATGTCAAGTCTCAAAGACAAGGTAAAGAAATTGGATCATTCAGTCATAGAAAATGTTAATGTAAAAAGAACCCAGGAACAAAACACCCAGGACCTTGAGCATACTATAAAAAAAATCAAGCCTGTGTATTTTAAGTATAGAGGAAGAAGAAGAAATCCAGGTCAAAGGCAAGAAAATATTTTCAACAAACTCATAGAAGAAAAATTTCCAAATGTAAGGAAAGAGATACCTATCAAGGTGCAAGAGGCCTATGGAACACCAATAGATAGGACCAGAAAAGAAACCGTCCATGTCACATAAAAATCAAAACACTAAATGTACAAAACAAAGAAAAGATATAGAAAGTTGAGAGAAAGATCAAGTCACATACAAAGGCAGACCCATCAGAGTAATACTTCACTGCTCAGTAGAGACTTTGAAAGAAAAAAAGGTATTGACTGATCTACAAATTTTGAAAGGCTACAGATGTCAGCCCCAACTACTATACCCAGCAAAACTATCAGTCCCAATCAAAGGAGAAAAAAAACTTTCTGTAATGAAGCAAGATTTAAAAAATTTGTGTCCAATAAGCCACCTATACAGAGGATGCTAGAGATAAAAACAATGTTTGATCTGAAGAAATAAATGAACACATACTTCATCATTAGCAATAGGCAACATCATAAGGTAAATGATGAAGAAACTGGTGTTTGGAAGAAAATGAACCTAAGAAACAAGTAGGTGAGGCTATTCTATTATCTGACCAAATTTGACTTCAAACCAAAACTAGTTAGAAGAGATTTGGAGGGACAGACACTTCATACTCATTAAAAAAATAACTCACCAGCAATATATTACAATCTTAAACATATATACACCAAACATAGGGCTACCCAATTTCATAAAAAGAAACATTATTAGATCTAAAATCATGAACTGATTTCAACAAAGTGATAATGAGTGACTTCAATACTCCAATCTCACCAACAGATAGGTCATCCAAACAAAAACTAAACAGAGAAATTCTGAAATTAACTGACATCATAAATCAAATTGACTTAACATATCTACAGAATACTCTGTCCAAACACTAAATATACTTTTTTTTTTTTTACCAGCCTATGGAATATTTTCAAAAATTGACCACATATTAAAATATCAGGCAAAATCTCAATAAATTTAGAAATATTGAACTAACTGTCTACATTCTGAGTACAATGAAATAAATCTGTACATCAACAGCAACAGAAACTACAGAAAGGATACAAACTCATGAAACATACCAGTGAATGATAATTGAGTCAAGAAAAAAAATCAAGGAGGAAAAATTTAATATCCGTAGAAATGAATTAAAAATAAAAACACAACATACCAAAATCCACAGGAAACAATATGTTTTAAGAGGGAAGGTGTTTTTTTAAACCTTTTTAAAAAAAAAAGATTTATTTGTTGATTGATTTTATTTATAGGAGTACACTGCCGCTCTCTTCAGACATACCAGATGAGGCCATGGAATCCCATTACAGATGGTTGTGAGTCACCATGTGGTTGCTGGGAATTGAACTCAGGATCTCTGGAAGAGCAGTCAGTGCTCTTAACTGCTGAGCCATCTCTCCAGTTCCCAAGAAGGAAGTTTTAAAAAATACATTTTAAAAAATCAGTAAAATTACAATATTCCTTTTTCCAATCCCTCACTTGCTCTTTACAGATTTGACTTCTTTTAAATTGTTTTTAACACACACACACACACACACACACACACACACACACACCCATCTAAATATATAAATACAACCTTTACAGTACATGTAAATGTGATTTCTGGGTTGACTACTTGGTATTGAATAACTAATTCGTTCATATATTCTTCCCTGGGTAAAACTATTTCTCCCATTCTTAGCATTGCTTAGTTGCAAGAGTTCTTTGTCTAGGATTAGTGCCCTGTCCTAGTTACTATTGCTGTGATGAGACATCATGGCCAAAAGCAAGTTGGGGAGGATAAGGTTTATTTGGCTTACACTTTCAAATCAGTTTATTATTGGACAAGGAAATCAGTATGGGAACCTGGAGGCAGAGGCTGATGCAGAGGCCATGAAGGTGTGTTGCTTATTGGCCTGATCCTCAAGGCTTGCTTAGCCTGCTTTCTTATTGAACCTGGGACCATTAGCCCAGAGGTGCCACCCCTCTACAATAAGCTGAACCCTCTCCCATCAATCACCAATTAACAAATGCACTACAGGCTTGCCTCTAGCCTAATCTTCTGTAGGCATTTTCTCAATTAAGGTTTTGTCCTCTCAGATGACTACAGCTGGTGTCAATTTGACATAAAAGTAGCCAGTACAGGCCCCATGGGATTTCCCACTTTCATGCTATCACGTCTAAGAATGGCGCCATTTTTGCTCAGGTCTTGTTTAGGGAACAAAGTGGTTAAGACTTCATGGATAAAGTTTTTCTGCATTTTCTAGGACATGCGGTCTTACAGCAAATTTTCTATTCTCGCTCTTACAGAAACTTGTATAGCCATATGGAAGTCAGTGCATCAGTTTCTCATGAAGCCTGGAGTAGATATACTTCAAGGTCCACATACCCAAAGGACTCTACATCCTACTACAGAGAAACTTGCTCAACTGTATTCATTGCTGCTCTATTCATAATAACCAGAAATTGAAACAGCCTAGATGCTCATCAACTAATGAGTGGACAATAAAAGTATGGTAGTTTGGAGAAATGAAACTATCCCATTACAAACCCTGCAATTTGCAATGGTGACCTGCCTGCATATTATCCCCCATCTCTAGACAGAGCCCCCCTTTTCCAATTTCCTCTTTAGATTACTTGTACTCTGCTATTTCTGTCTCTATTGCCACCCCTCTTACAGTGATCCCTTCTTAACTTACTGGTTTCTGCACTTACTTCAGGATATGCATTCACATCTGAAGATTTGTGGCTAGGAACCTCAGATGAAAGAACATATAATGTTTGTCTTTCTGGATCTGGGTTACCTCATGCAATATGATAGTTCATCCATCTACCTGCAAAATTCATGATTTCATTTTTTTACAGTTGAATAGTATTCCATTGTGTATATGTATGGCATTTTTATTATTCATTCATCAGTTGAAGAACATTTAGGTTGTTTCCATTTTCTAGTTATTGAGAATTATGAAGCAATAAACAAGGCTGAGTGAGTATCTGTAGAATATGGTGTAGAGCCCTTTGGGCATATGTCAAGGAGTAGTATAACTGGGTCATAAGGTAGGTTGATTTTTTTTTTTTAGCTTTTGAGGATTCTCCACACTGATTTGCCAAGTTGGCTAAACCAGTTTACAAACTATCAACAGTGAATTAAGAATTTCTTTCACCCCAAATCCCCTCCAACATTTGTTGTTAGCTGTTTTATTAATCTTTGCCCTTCTGAGTAGGATAGGATGAACTCTCAAAGTGGTTTTGATTTACATTTCCCTAATTGCTCAAGACAATAAATACTTTCAAACGTATTTATTTCTTAGTTATTTTTATTTCTGCCTTTGAGAAATCTCTGTTAAGATCCCAAGCCCATTTTTTTAATGGGTTGTTTGGTGTTTTACTCTAGATTTTGAGTTCTTTATAATATTCTGGATATTAATTCTCTGATAAGTACACAGCTGACAAAGACTCTTCTCTCCCAATCCACAATTGACCATGGTGTCTTTCCAGTTTATTTAGCATCTCCTCCTTCAGCTTTAAAGTTTTTATTGTAGAGATCTCTTCTATGTATGTTTGTTGGTGGTGTATAGAAAAGCTCTTGAGTTTTGCAATTCTGTATCCTGCCACATTGCTGAATTTGTTTAACCTTTTCTAGAAGTTTTCTGATAGAATTTTGTGGATCTCCTATGTATGATATATCATCTGCAAATAAACATAGTTTTATTTATTCACTTCTGTTTCTCTTTAATTTTATCCCCTTTCCTTGTCCCATCTAGTGCTTTTAACTAATTTTGAAAAGGAGTTTGAGTAGTGAACATCCAGTCTCATTTCTGACTTCAGTGCTGTTGCTTCTAGTTTTCATCTAGGATATTGGCTATGGGTTTCTCATAGGTAGATAGCTCTTCTTAAGTTGAGATGTATTCCCTGTGCTCTTAGTCTCTCTAGGTGGGACTTTTATCATGAAGGTGTATTTGATTTTAACATCTATTGAAGTGATCATATTATTTTTGACTGAAAGTCTATTTATGTGGCTTATTACATTTATTGATTTTTGTCTGTTAAACAATCCCTATACTTAAGGGATAAAACCAACTTAGTCATGATGGGTAATCTTCTTGATGTTTATATTCAGTTTGCAAATATTTTACAGATCATATTTTGACCTGTGTTCCTCAGGGATATTGGTCTGTAGTTTTCTTTCTTGGTATTTTTCTTTGCTTTGTTTAGGTATTAGATTGATAGTGACTTTATAGAAGTTTGGGAGAATGGAAACTTTTGTTTCAATTTTTTAACAATTTAAGAGTAATGGATGTAGCTCTTTATATATTTGGTAGAATTCTACTATGAAGTCTTCTGAGCCTAGACATTATTTTATTTTGAAGGCTTTTTATTACTATTCCCATGTACTCATAGGTTATGGGTCTGTTTAGCTTGATCTCTTGTAAGTTCAATTTTGGTGATTTGGCCGAGTCTAGAAATTCATTCATTTCCTTTAGGTCTTCAAATTTAAAAGTAGAGCTTTTTAAAGTATTTCTTTATATTCTGAATTTCCTTATAAATTTCTGAATTTTTGTTGTAATGTCTCCTGTTCATTTCTAATTCTGTTGAGACCTCTCTTTCTTTTGATTGATTGGGCCAAGTCTTTGTCAATCTTGTTTATCTTCTCAAAGAAACAACTAGTTCCTTGTATTATTTTTCTTATTATTTCATTGATTTCTGCTCTGGTATTTATTATCTAATAACACTGGCTGTATTTGGATTTGGTTTGGTCTTGTTCTTACAAATTCTTGAGTGCATCATTAAGTCATTTGTTTGCATACTTTCAGATTCTTTAATATAGGCACTGAGCACCATAAATTCCCTAATAGGACTGCTTCCAATGTGTTCTGAAAGTTTTATTATGCTGTTTTTATTTTGTTCTAGGAAAATTTTTGCTTCTTCCTTTTGATTTCTTTTTTCTCACTTATCCTTCAATAAAGAGTTGTTTAGTGTCCATGAGTTTACTTATTAGAGATGTATTTGATGTCAGTTTTATGTTTATTGCATTGTGGTCAAATCAGGTAAGAGACACTCCTATAGGCTGTTGAGTAGAATGTGTATCTTTGTTGTTAGGGTAGAATATTCTGTAGACATCTGTTAAGTCCATTTGATGTATGCTTTCATTTAATTCTGATGTTTCTGTGCTTATCATTTTTGTCAAGATAGGCTGTCTATTGGAGAAAATAGGGCATTAAAATGACTCACTTTTAATGGGTTGATGTTAATCTGTGCCATTAAATACAGTAGTACAATTTTATGAAATAGACTATACCAGAGATCGGTGCATATATGGTTAGGAATGTAATGTCTTTTTGTTTAACGGTTCCTTGATTAGACTGAAGTGCCTTTACCCCCTTTTGACTAGTTTTAGTTTTAAGCTCTTTTGCAAGTTATTAGGAGAGCAACAGCTGCTTGTTTTCAGGTTCCTGGTCATGTTTATTTGGAATGTTTTTTCCATGCATTCTTTCACTTTAAGGCACTACCAGTACTCCCAGTAACCAGCCCCTTAAAGTGAGTCTTTCTCCTCTTGCACTGCTGCCTGAAGCCATCAATTGTGAAGAGTTACATTTCAGCACCCCTATCAGTTTTTAGAGTTCTCTTTGATGGTTTCCCGTTTAAGATGTTATGTTGGTGGAAGGGGGTGAGTTGTCTCAACTGAATCCACAGTCATTGATACCACTGCCAGGAGTTTGACATGTTCCAGTGAGTATATGGGGCAACACAAATTGAACTCCTCCTCTTCCTCCTCCTCCTCTTCTTCTTCCTCTTCTTCTTCTTCTTCTTCCTCTTCTTCTTCTCTTCCTCCTCCTCCTCTTTGGGAGCCGACTCTTATCTGAAAGCGGCTATCATCTTTACAGCCATCTCGAGCCATATACCCTGACAAGAGACTTGTTTTCAACAGCCCGAAACAGCTGAGCACACTCTAATAAACATCTTGTTTTGCTGTTTAGTGTTGCCAGCAGCTAGGAGCACGTGGTCTCCATGCTGCTAGGTGCATGAAGTAGTGCCTTCAGTTGAGCTTGCCCATGTGGGAAAGTCATGTGATAAAGGGTATAAATACCCAGGATTTCCTTTCAATAAAAGGGACTTGAGAAAGAGACAGAGACTTGATTAGACCCTTTGTCTTGTCTCCATCCTTTGCATCTCTCGCCCCTCTGTCCCCACTCTCTCTCTTGCTAGACCCTGACCCGCAGACCACAGCAGCAGAACAGCCATTACAAAGTAGTAGAACAGGCTGGCCATTACTAAGGAGCTGAAATGGCCGTTACTGAGGAGCTAGACAGACCAGGAGGCGGTTACAAAATGGTGCCCAACTCGAGGCGGCAAGAAACCAGAGACTCAGTGAGGGACATTACTGGAAGAAGGGTTGACTGAAAATTCAGAGGTAAAACTGAGGTGATTGCTGTGGAAAACTGCCGTGTGGAGACGAATAGGTGATAGTAATGATAATGGTGAAAGAAACAAGTCAGCCTGAACACAACTCTCTGTTTATGTTTTGTTGTCTGCTGTTTACATGTATCAATTGTCTGCTTTTGTTTCGCTGTTTAAATGCTGTCAGATCTGTACAAAAGAAAAAGAAACACATAGAATCCAAAATACGACAAAAGGTTGAAGTAATCAATTTGTCAGAGCCAGATTGTGCTGTTCTAGAGGAAGAGGCAGCCAAATATTTTGACCCTAAATGGCCTTCTTCCCGAAGGCCCCCTCCCTGTGCTCCTCCACTTCCAGATGCTCCTGCTATGGAGATGGCAGTTTTAGATCCCAGAAAGGAGTTACAGGATAAAATTTCTCTCCTTAAACAACAAACAGAGTTAGAAAAAGAGTATGCTCTTCCACCTCCAGATGCTCCTGCTATGGAGATGGCAGTTGTAGATCCCAGAAAGGAGTTACAGGATAAAATTTCTCTCCTTAAACAACAATTTTTCTCCTTAAACAGCAAATAGAATTAGAAAAAGAGTATCAGGACTTGATTAATCAGCTACAAAAATTAAAGACAGGGAAGAGGTCTCAAGGGCAAGGAAAATCACCCAGGTCCTCGAGTTCCTCAACCTGGAGTCCAAAGGCAGCCCCTGTCCTCTGGTTTTAGTTCAGCCACAGATCAGCCAGAGGAGGGAGAGGCTGAGGTTTTCCCTGTATCAGAGACTAGAGACGCTCAAAGGGTTGCGTGGAGACATCACACAGGGTTTAATTTTCAAATTATTAAAGAACTAAAAATTCAGTATCACAATACGGTGCCACTGTTCCCTTTACTCTTGCAATCTTAGAATCTGTTGCAGAGGAGTGGCTGACTCCTGGTGATTGGGGTACTCTAGTGAGAGCAGTTCTTAGCGGTGGTGACCATCTTATTTGGAAATCAGAGTATCATGAGAATTGTAAAAGACAGCTAGGAGAAACACTCAGGCAGGTAATGGTTGGTCCTTTGATGCCTTAGTAGAAGAAGGGCAATTGCTTCTAGTGATAACCAGATGCAATATGACCCAGGCTTATTTGCTCAAATTCAAAATGCAGCCATGAAGGCTTGGCGCAAACTCCCGGTAAAGGGAGACCCTGGTGCATCTTTGACCTCAGTCAGACAAGGGCCTGATGAAAGATTTTCTGACTTTGTTCATCGATTAATGACAACAGCAGGGAGGATTTTTGGTAATGCAGAGGCAGGTATAGATTATGTGAAACAACTTGCATATGAAAATGCCAATCCTGCCTGCCAAGCGGCCATTAGACCCTATAGGAAAAAGACAGACCTTACTGGGTATATCAGACTCTGTTCTGACATGGGGCCTCCTATCAACAGGGCTTAGCTATGGCAGCTGCCATGCAAGGACAATCAGTAAGAGATTTTTTTGGCAAGTAGAGACAAAAAGGCCTGTTTTAAATGTGGCAAGCCTGGACACTTTGCAAAATATTGCAAAGCAGAAAATGAGTTAACCCAGAGACAGCCCAGAAAACAGGCTGGGCTATGCCCACGTTGCAAACATGGAAGGCATTGGGCTAGTGAATGTTGGTCCAAGATAGATACACAAGGAAACACCCTTTCCCATAATCAGGGAAACGGAAACAGGGGCCCACCCCAGGCCCTGAACCAACACAAGCCAAAACAGGCTTATGGGGCAGTCAGTTTCATACCAGCAAACAACAACCCCTTTCAGAACTTAGTCGAGCAACACCAGGAAGCTCAGTACTGGACCTCAGTTCTGCCATCCACATAGTATTAACCACAGAAATGGGACCTCAGGCCTTACCCACTGGAGTGATTGGACCACTCTATCCAAATGTGTTTGGCCTGATAGTGGGAAGAAGCAGTGCTACTATGCAGGGACTACAAATTTTTCCTGGAGTTATAGACAATGATTATCAAGGTGAGATTAAGGTAATGGCCAAGGCAATACAGAATATAGTCACCATTCCTACAAGAAGGAGGATAGCTCAACTATTGTTACTTCCATTGATTCCTACTAATCACAAATATAAGAGTCCTAAGAGAGGGGATCAAGGCTCTTCCCAAATGGCAGATGCCACACGCTGGCTGCCAGAGAGACTGATTAAACAAATAGACAATAATAACAAATCCAGGGAGGAGAAATCCCTGAGAAGCATATTTTTTCTTTGCAGGAAACATGAAGATGCTTCACAATTGTCTTCAAACTGGAACGGATCAACCAGCATACCTGACTTGGGAAGTTTTCAGTGCGGAAGAAGACATCACCACCCACGCCTCCAGGGTGGCTCTATTAGACTCTTCATTCCCTGATTTATGATTTAGTGGGGTACATTGTTTAAACCCAAGAGAGAACCCATTACCATAGTTACTATAGTTGTTTTTTGGGTTGTTTTGTTAGATGAGATTTTCTTACTTGTTTTGTTAAGATCAAAGCTATGATCAGTTCTGTACTTATATAGATTTAGATTTAGACAATAGTGCTACAGAATAGAAGAGGCTTATACTTTTTACTCCTCCAACAGAGGGAGTTATGTGCTACCTTTAAAAAGAGTGTCGCTCTGAGGCAGAATGGTTTACACCAACTATTAGGTATTGTTAAGTCTCTTATCTCTCAGGTTCATGCTGTTACTGATGACTTTTGTACAACAACAGACAGATGCTATTCAAGTGAAACCCATACAGGTCCGTTATTACAGACTGGAAGTAGGGGACTCTAAAACTTCTGTCATCACGACTGACGAGGATTAACCCCTAACTTACGCGCTAAGCCGGATAGTCAATGACGGGTAAGAGAACACCTCAAGACCCTTGCCCCTAACTGGGAGGCCTCACCATCCTAAGACAGGAGCTCAACCAAATGGCTGTTGATATCCAGAGACAGGAAAGGGAGGCTGGGTCCTTTGTTTCAACCTAAGACAGACACGGTTTCCGTAAGTTTCCCAGCCTTCCCTTTTGAAAACAAATTTAAAATGGGGGACCTGTTGGGAGCTGACTCTTATCTGAAAGCGGCTATCATCTTTACAGCCATCTCGAGCCATATACCCTGACAAGAGACTTGTTTTCAACAGCCCGAAACAGCTGAGCACACTCTAATAAACATCTTGTTTTGCTGTTTAGTGTTGCCAGCAGATAGGAGCACGTGGTCTCCACGCTGCTAGGTGCATGAAGTAGTGCCTTCAGTTGAGCTTGCCCATGAGGGCAAGGCACGTGATAAAGGGTATAAATACCCAGGATTTCCTTTCAATAAAAGGGACTTGAGAAAGAGACAGAGACTTGATTAGACCCTTTGTCTTGTCTCCATCCTTTGCATCTCTCGCCCCTCTGTCCCCACTCTCTCTCTTGCTAGACCCTGACCACAGACCGGAGCAGCAGAACAGCCATTACAAAGTAGCAGAACAGGCTGGCCATTACTAAGGAGTTGAAATGGCCGTTACCGAGGAGCTAGACAGACCGGGAGGCGATTACACTCCTCTCCCTTCTTCTTTCTTCATCTCTTTCTTCATCTCCTTCTCCTCCTTCTTCCTCTTCTTCTCCTCTTCCTCCTCTTTCTTCTTCTTCATGATGGGGCAGACTTGGGAGGACCTGGGGGGCAGAGACTGGGAAATGAGTGTGAACCAGGTGCATGATATGGATGTGAGATTCTCAAATCAATAAAATATTGTTCGAAAAAAGAGATATGTTCACTTAAAATTCTCTCATTTATTAGTATTTTGAAGAATTATATGAGAATATGTCTTTACATTTCAGATTTTCCTCAAATTGCTAGGATAGAATTTGAATTTGTTCCATATGCAGAAGAACCAGAACATAAAGTCATAGAAGACACTGAAAGTTCAAGGACAATACTTTCTGGGGGAAAAGTCCATCTTCTAGGCATTTAAGGAGTATATTGCAAATGTGAGATTAGGTTCTTTTGAAATGTGTTAGCAAATTCATTGTTTGATGCTAATATACATGCTCATGCTCACATGTATTTAAGTTTCTTTTGCTGGTTTCTGATCCTCAGAAAATAATGTTTCCATTGTAAAAACAAAATAAAAATGGGCATACAACTAAACAGTTTTCAAAATATGAAATGGCTGGAAACCATTTTTAAAGTGTTCAACATCCTTGGCTATCAATGAAATGTAAATGAGAAGTATTTTGTGATTTCACCTTATCCCAATTACAATGGTCAAGATTAAAACAACAAATAATAGGTATTGGTATAGATGTGGGGAAAGGGAATTACTTATTCACTGCTGACCCCATGGTTAGTTTCCCCAGTCCCAGAATGTATAATTGGGATAGATGTACTTAGAAGTTGGCAACAGTTCCCTGACCTGTTGAATGAGGGCTATTATGGTTGGAAAGGCTAAATGGAAGCTATTAGAGTTGCCTCTGCCAAGAATAGTGAATCAAAAACAGTATCAACCAAATTTAAGTGCCTTCTATCTCAGTAAAATTTTTTGGAGTCCAGTGGTGTGGGCATGCAGAGATATTCCTTCTAAGGTCAAAGATAAGTTATTGCACCTGCCCCCTTTCAGCACCAAGAAAGAAGCACATTTTAAGTGGGTCTATCTGAATTCTGGTAAGAGCACCTTTCTCACTTGGGTGTGTTGCTCTGGCCCATATAGCAAGTGACCTGGAAAACTGCTAGCTTTGGGTGGGACCCAGGACAGGAGAAGGCTCTTCAACAGATCCAGGCTGCTGTGCATGCTGCTCTAACATTTGGGCCATAAGATCAGGCAGACGTGATGGCGCTTAAGACCCTCATTCTACTCCCTGGAAATCAGTCTTCTCCTGTTTGCCTTTGGAACAAGATGTAGAACTCCTCCTGTACTATGCCTGCCTGGATGCTGCCATGCTCCCGCCTTGATGATAATGGACTGAACCTCTTAACCTGTAAGCCAGCACCAACGAAATGTCCTTATAAGAGTTGCCATTGCCATGGTGTTTGTTCACAGCAGTAAAACCCTAACTAAGACATCTGCCAACAGCAAAGACCCACACTGAGCCCCAAATATGGCACCATTCCCTGGGATAACGAGCCAGTGACCTGGTGGCAGGTTGACTAAATTGGAGCACTTCCTCTGTGGAAAAGACAAT
Source organism: Mastomys natalensis (assembly GCA_021653895.1). Lineage (NCBI taxonomy): Eukaryota > Metazoa > Chordata > Mammalia > Rodentia > Muridae > Mastomys > Mastomys natalensis. The sequence continues at coordinate 20,478 of JAJTUV010002992.1, forward strand.
ATTTTGTACTTACTGGAGTAAATACTTACTGGTTATGTCTTTCCTGCACATAATGCTTTTGCGAAAATCTGTGGACTTGGAATAATCTATACTCATATCTGAAGATTTGGAACTAGAAACTACATATGAGAGGAGAAAGAGAGAGAGAGAGAGAGAGAGAGAGAGAGAAGAGAGAGAGAAGAGAGAGAGAAGAAAGAGAGAATGTCCAATGGATCCAACGGGTTGGGAAAGGTAAAAGTGTAACTACCCTGTAACTACCCTGACAGGGCCAGCTCACAGGATTCCCATTGGCTATTTTCAGGCACAGAACAACATCATTTCTTTCTTCAAGGTATTTGTAAAAACTATTACTTTAGGGAATATTTTAGAGAGGGCTAGAGGAGATTATTAAGAACTGCAATGGTTTGAATGAGAAATGTACTTCCACAGGCTCAGATTTTGAACACCAGTGCTGTTTGGGGGGTTATAGACCTTTGGGAGGTATGTTCTTGTTGGAGGAATATGTCATGGAGCAAGTTTTGTGATTGGTGGTCTCACCCCACATCCAATTTTCTCTCTCTCTCTCTCTCTCTCTCTCTCTCTCTCTCTTCTCTCTCTCTCTCTCTCTCTTGGTTTTTTGAGACAGGGTTTCTCTGTGTAGCCTGGCTGTCTGGAATTCACTCTGTAGACCAGGCTGGCCTCGAACTCAGAAATCCACTGCCTCTGCCTCCCAAGTGCTGGGGTTAAAGGCGTGTGCCATCACTGCTGGCAAATTCCCTCTCTTTAATGTGTGTTTGTGGTTAGAGATGTGTTTTTCTCAGTTTTCTGCTCTGGCCACCTACTGCCATGTCTTCCCTGCCATTTTGGATTCTTCCTCTGGAACTGCAAGCCAAATAAACCCTTTCTTCTATAAGTTTCTTGGGGTCATGATATTTTATCACAGCAACAGAAAAATAACTAATACAGGAAATATTTTAGTGGTCCAGGCAAAGAGTGGTAGAATAGAGTAGTGCCCACAGATACGGAAATATCTGAGAGACATTTGAAATCATATAGTCCTAGAGTGTTGTGAATGGAGAATAATTCAGGACAAACCATTTATTGTGACATGAGTGGACAGTACAAATGACTGAGATGGAAGAGAATGCCAATGATATGAGTTTAGTGGAGAGGCTCACATGTTAGTTTATATTCATTTTATATTCATTTTGAGGTGTAATTCTTTGGCAGCAGACAGAATTGTAAATACTAAGGAACCTAAGATAGAGTAGCTTAAACAAGCAGAACTTTCATACACACACACACACACACACACACACACACACGATATATGAAGTTGTCTCTCTGACTTAAAATGTTACTGCAGACATCCCCATAATTCACTCAACTTTTCTTCATCATCACAAATGCTGTGTAACATTCAATTCCAAGACAGGGAATTTTTTTTAAGAAGGAAAATAGAAACTACTAGCTTTTTGGAAGACAAGATTTCTGGTGGCTTCCACATGGTCTTTCCCACCTCAGTCTTTCTTCCTCAGTCTAAAGGCCATGAAGCCAATTATGGGAATCTATGAGCTGCTGAGCATGCCTATTCTGATCATACTTTCCAGAAGTGGGCAAATAACTACTAGTGTTACTATACCACAAATCCTTGAGGTATAGCAAAGATATATTGCAATGGAAATATCCTTTAGGAATGGCAAGATACAGCTTGCGAGCCTAACTAACTTTTATTGGCTGACTCATCTCTCTGATTTATTTTTCTTTATTACTTAAATTTCTTATGAGCACTTTTCCATCAACTCTCAATTTGTTCTTAGTTTTATATGTGCCTGTGAAATTGCTTAGGTAAAAAGATTAGGAAGAGAAGAAGAGGATTAGGAGAAATATGTGAAGAATTTTCACAGGTAATTATGGTAAATGTTTCTGACCAAAAGTCTGAAATAGGCTGTGAAGGAATTTAAGGCTATGTGTTCAAAACCAGAGATACAGTGTATCAAATGCTGATGAGGATACATGAGATAGGAATATTTTGTCATCTGCGACCTTAGCAGAAGCACTTTTGGCACTGCTGGATGCCCAAGCCATGTTGAAGTGTGTTGAGAAGTGCATGATTGGTGATCACAGACACACAGAGTTTTCTTCCCCACTTTTAAATAACTTTTATTCCTTCACAAAATCATATATGTATAGAATATGTATCATATTTCCTCCCTAACCCTTTCCTCCAATCCTTCTCCAACCCTTATGTCCTACATATCTTTTTTTTTGGTAACAGAGTCCAATAAGTGTTTCCTACTGGAATGTTAACTGATCTTGTCCACTTGACCTAGTACAATGTGAAGTTGCAAGTCATTGCAGTTTTGACTTTCATTTTCCATACTAGTTAATCATATTGAACATGTTTTCATGTCCTTGTAGACTAATTTCAGGCAAAACGAGTCTTCATTTGTTCTTTGTTTTGTTTTTTATTTTTTTGTTAGTCCTTTGTGAATTTCACATCATAGTATAACCTTTTGTCCACACTTCTTTGCTTGCAAATGTTCATTCCAATGAGTCAATGGTCTGGCACAAGGGCTTCAGCTACTCTATCAATATGGAACCTCATTGGGACTCCTCTTGGATATCCTGTTCTTGCCCCATGTCATGGAGATCCTGTAGTTTTGGATCAGTAGGACCAGCCCCTCCATATACTCCAGCAATTCATCCATGGGTAGATGTTGGGATGGACCAATTCATAGTCCTAGATCTGGGCCTGAGAGATATCTGGTCAGTATGTTGGCACTCCTGCACTCACACCCTTGGGGCTGGCTTACCAGTAATAGCCTCTGCCTTCCTGAAACCAGGGCCAGTTCTACCCTGCTGTCCAGATGAGGTGCAGGGCTCACTCTCCTAAGTGCTAAAGCCAATGAAGAACTTGGCCAGTTATCCCATTCTCATGACCCTGGGGCCAGCTCTCCTGCCTGCCATAACTGGCAAGGGATGAGGGAGGGGAGGAGGGCATCACTCATCTGTGCCACTGTACCACAGACAAGTGCTCTCTTGCACTCATGTCCTTGGGGCCAGCTCACTTGTAACTCTACTTTCAGGGGCAGCTCTATTGTGCTGTCCAGGTGAGATACAGGGTCAACTTCCCATGTGATGTAGCAGTTGAGGGGAAGGGACAGCTCTCCTCTCATAATCTCAAGGTCATCTCTCCGGCTTGCTGTAGGTGACAAGGGGCAAGGGTGTGGGAGGGTATCTTTCCTTGCCAACACTGCTGCAAGGCAGACAAGTTTCAGGGTAAACTCTTCCACACTCACACCTTAGAGGCCAGCTCACTCCCCACCCCCATTCTGGGTCAGCCCTATTGTACTACCCAGGTGAGGTACAAGGTCTGTTCTCCCAAGTGCTTCAGCAGGTGAGGGACAGGGCCAACTACCCTGCTCTGATGATCTCAGAGCCAGCTATTTTGCCTACCATAGGTGGCAAGGGGTGAGTGGTAGGGCACCTCTCCCTTGCCTATATCATAGCACAGCAGACAAGCAGCAGGGCCGGCTCTCCCATGCTCATGCCCTCAGGGCCTGCTACCTTGTGCCGCAGCCACAGTCAGCTCTACTGTGCTGCCTAGTTGAGGTACAGGGCCTGCTAGGATTTCTGTTGTAGCCCTGGTTGTCCTGGAACTCGCTCTGTAGACCAGCCTGGCTTTGAACTCGCCTGCCTCTGCCTCCCAAGTGCCGTTAATCTCCCAAGATTAAAGGCATGAGGCACCACTGTAACTCTACTTCCAGGGCAGCTCTACTCATTTGTTCATCTTTTAGTTGAAAAATTACTTTGTCAAATCATAAAAGGTCTTCATATATCCTGTGTTATGTCATTGTTACATATATTACTTGAAAATTATTTTCCTTTAAGTTGCATTTTTCAGTTTTTCATAACATTTTGATGCAGTTATTTAGATGAAGTCCATTTATTTTATTGCTATTGACTTTTATACCATATATGAGAATCCATTGCCAAATCCAGAGTAAAAAGGCAATTTACTCAGATGTTTTCATATAAGACTAATATTTTAGGTTATATATTGAATTACATATTCATTTTAGTTTTTTTTTGTTGTTGTTCTGGTTTTTGAAACATGGTTTCTCTATGTAGCCCTGGCTGTCCTGGAACAGATACTGTAGACCAGGCTGGCCTCGAACTCAAGAGAGATCCACCTGCCTCTGCCTCCTGAGTGTTGGGATTAAAGGTGTATGCCACTACCGCCTGGTTTTCATTTTGGTTAATTTTTGTTTGCAGTATGAGGTAGATGTCTATGTTAGCTAGTTTTATGTTAACTTGACACACTTGGGAAGAAAGAACTTCAATTGAGAAAATGTCCCCACTAGATTGGCTTGTGGTGCATTTTCTTTATTGACAATTAAAGTGGATCAGTGTGGGGAGTGCCGCTCCTAGGCTAATGAATCCATGGGAGCAAGACAGCACTCCTCCATGAACTCTGCTTCAGTTTCTGTCTTCAGGTTCCTGCTCCAACTTTCCTTATGATAGAGGGTGACTTTATGGTTGTAAGCTGAAACAAATCCTTTCAACCCCAAGTTGTTATGGTCATGGTATTTTATCACAACAGAAGCCCCTAAGGGTCCAACTTTGCTCTTTTCTTAAAATTTATCTAGTTTATCTGATGATTTATCTGATGAGAATGTCAATGTTCAATTCTTTTTTTCAGCAACTTCTCTGACAATTAAAACATAGTTCATACTCTCTAGATCAGTCTATATATTTTTATGCCTGCACAACACCAAATTTACTGTAGGATTTGTTTTGTTTTTGAGACAGGGATTCACTCTGTCTCCCATTCTGACCTGGAAGTGACTAGGTAGCCTAGGCTCACATTGAAATTATAATCATTCTGCCTTCATCTTCCAAGTATTGGAATTTCATGAGTAATCCACCACACCTAGTTTGCCATTATTGTAGCTTTAAAGTATGTCTTAAAATAGGAAAGTGTGAGTCATTCACTTGCTCTTTTCAAAATTAATTTGGCTGAGTTTTTTGTTGTTATTTCATGAGTTTTAGAATGGACTTTCCATTTCCATAGAAAATGTCACTGGGATACTTCAGCTACCTCCAAAAGTGTCAGTGAATGCAGGACTACATACAAAGATCAAGTGAAAGTGTGCTTCAGAAGTACTTAGATCTCCAGATCCCCTCCATACTCTGAAATATGTTATTTGCATATTTATTTTCTATTCTCTAGAAGAATGATTCCTACAGAGAAAAAAAACAGATCATCTCTGGAATGTAGGACACAAAGCATAAATGAAGTTATGAATCTCTTAGTACAAGATTTAAATGAACATATTTGAATAGATTATCAGGCATATGGGGAAATCTCTAATATGAAAAACAGGAAAAAGCTCAGGAAACTATGCATTAAGAATAACCTTTTAAGAAAACTTCTAACCTGGGATGTAGGTGAAGCTCAGTGGTAGTTAGTACACCTGAGTAGTGTTTGTGAGTGCCTGAGTTCAATCCTCAGCACACCCATATTCACAAAAAGCTATTAACATTTACTTTAAAAAAGGAACAAGAGGGGCTAGAGAGATGGCCAGCAGTTAAGAATGCTTAGTGCTTTTGCAGAAAATCATAAGTTTAGTTCCCAGCATCCACTTTATGGCTCACAACTATTGTAAAAATCCAGTCTTCTGTCCTCCACAGGCACTAGGCATGCACACAGTACACATACATATATGTAGATACACATACAAATAAATACACATACACAAAATAAAAATAAATCCTTCTAAAAGGAGAAACAAGAAAATGGTATTTTAAAAAGAAATGTACACTTAGCACTTTATTACTAAATATGAAAAACTTATTACAAGTATTAGATATGTTTGAAGTCGTCCAGAAAGTGGGTATCAGAGGACAACGTATGGGAATCAGTTTATTCTTTCTTACCACATGGGTTCTGGAAATGAGGTCATCAGGCTTGGTGTCAAGCACCTTAAATTGAGCCATTTGGTTGGCCCATTTCAGAATGTAAGTGAAATAACTGGATAATGTGCAGACTGAGATTCTGGGAGTACTAAGCCCTAAATTATCACACCCCTCTCCTCAAGGTACAAGGATCTGTGTGCAAGAGAGGGTAGAATGATTCTAAGAGCCAGAGTTGGTGTGGTGATTTTCAGACACAATGGGGTTGATGTACATATGAATGAAGAGACCATGGCAGCATGTGTAAGACCTGCATAAATTTAAACCAGGCAACATCCCACATGGATAAAGAAGAAGTGGGCACAAAATCCTACCCTCCCCCAAACAAAAAGTGATTTGTAATTGATCAAATTGCAAATCTGAAGGAGAAGGAAGTCAATGGAGTGACATGTATGTAGGCTGCATTGTGTGCAGGCTTCACACTCAAAAATAACTGCCCAACATAAAATTAGCTCCATGTTCATGTGGACTTTTGTTTTTGGCAGAGAAAGAACATTATGTTGGGTAGATGGGAGAGATTGGGGGAGGGCAAAGAGTATGACTAAAATGAAAAATTAAAAAACAAAAGAAACTTGTTGTAAGTATTAGATATTTGAATCTTCCAGAAAGCGGATGTTAGGGCAGTGAGTTTACTATTTCTACCATGTAGGTTCTGGGAATCAAACATAGGCCAATGCTTCTCCTATAGATATTACAATTACTCCAGCACACGCTTTTAAAAAGTGTTCTTTCTGCATTCCTTTTATTGTTTTTCCGAAACAGGGTTTCTGTGTATAGCCTTGGCTGTCCTGGAACTCACTCTGTAGACCAGGCTGGCCTCGAACTCAGAAATCCACCAGTCTCTGCCTCCCAAGTGCTGGGATTAAAGGAATGCACCACCACTGCCAGGCTTCTCCATTCCTTTTATATTTTTGTGTTTTCCCTTTAAAATTAGTCTTGATCACTGAGGCAGCAGGTGTTCCTTGGCTTGTGGCTGCATGCATTAACTCCAATCTCTTGACTCCAATTTTACATGGCTTTTTAAAAATTAACTTATTTACTTTATATCCCCATCACAGCTTCCCCTCCCTCTCACCTCCCCTCCTCCATTTCCTCAGAAAGGGGAGGCCTCCAAATAGGTATCAAGCAGCCTTAGCATATCAAGTTGCAATAAGACTAGGCCCATTTTCTCCTACTGTGGCTAGGCAAGGCAGCCCCAGTTAGGGAAAGGAATCCAAAGGTAGGCAATGTAGCAGAGACAGCCCCTACTCCCACTTTAGGAGTGCCACTTGAAGTCCCAACTGCACAAAAGTTACGTATGTGCAGAGAGCCTATGCCTGTCCCTGCATGCTCTCTGGTTAGCAGTTCAGTCTCTATGAGCCCCTATGGCCCCAGGTTGATTCTGTAGATTTTCTTGTGTCCTTGACCCTCTGGCTCCTTCAACATGGATGTCTTTTGTGTCTGTTTTCTCTGTTTATTTAAAAAGCCATTTCATTAGATTTGGGGTCATTTAGATGATCTAGGATGATTTCCTCTTCTGATCTTTTGCTTAGCTACATTTGCAAAGGATATTTTACTAAGTAAAAATGGATGTGATATGTTTCAGGGATTTAAACATAGACATATCTTCTTGAAGATCAACATTCAACACATTATAGCTATTACAGTTCCATGAAGTCATTAGAATAATTTTGTGAAGATCTATCAAAAAAGGCTGGAAATTTTTACTAGAATCACATTTATGCTTTTAAACAATGAACACAAATTTGTTTAGATCTTTAAAATCTTTCATCAATGTTTTTCACGTAAGCATTACATTTTGAATTTTGGGTTTTGGTGTGTGTGTATGTCTGTCCAACTTACAGAGTTTATATACTTCTTAAATTTTATCATCAAAGTATAGAATTCTAGTTAAGAGAACTAGTTCTTTTGTACATGATCATGTGTACTGCAGCCTGCCTAAAGTCATCTATCAAATCCAGGAAATTTTATAGAATATTACAACCACCATTGTATCTGCAAATAAAAAACTCTCCCTTTCTTATATGGATGCCTTTTACTTTATTGGATATTTTATTTATTTATATTTCAAATATTATCCCCTTTCCCAGTTTCCCCTCTGGAACCCCCTATCCCATTCTCCCTCCCCCTGCTTCTATAAGGGTGCTCACCCACCTGTCTACCATTCCCACCTCACCACCCTGGCATTCCCCTACATTGGGGCATCGAGCCTTCACAGGACCAAGGGCCTCTGCTCCCATTGATGCCCAACAAGCCCATCCTCTGCTACACATGTGGCTGGAGCCATAGGTCCCTCCATGTGTACTCTTTGGTTGGTGGTTTAGTCCCTGGCAGTCTGGAGATCTGGTTGGTTGATACTGTTGTTCTTCCTATGGAGTTGCAAACCCCTTCAGCTCCTTCAGTCCTTTTTCTAACTCCTCCATTGGGGTCCCTGTGTTCAATCCAATGGCTGGCTGTGAGCATCTGCATCTGTATTTGTCAGGTTCTGAAAGAGCCTCTCAGGAGACAGCTATATCAGGTGCCTTTTACTTATTATACTTCACTAATTGGTCTGGCTAGGGCTTCTATAGTAAGAAGTGATGGGAGCCATTCTTATCTCTAATCTTGGGAATATTTAAATGTTATACTTTTGTAGATCCTTACCAAGTTTAGGAAGTTGTCATGGACTAAATGTGTATGTACTCCTACTCCCAGATTCATTTTGGTAAAGTCCTAATATTGTGATGAATTTAAAAGGTGAGATCTTCAGAAGATAATCAACTTTAGATGACGTTATGAAGGGCGGACCATCCAGACAGGATCTGTACTGTTATAAGAAATCTCACATATGTTCTATACTCACCCCCATTGATCAAAACACCATGTGAGGACATAGCAAAAAGGTAGTTTGAAAGCTAGAAAATTGATATTCTGCTGCAATGGAATACAGAACTGAAACACAGAGGTGCTTGGTTGATGAGACAGTTTTCATTAACTTGTCAGATCCTTCTTGTAAGCATGTGTGCAACTGATTCTCTTAAAATAATACAGGTTTATGAGCATTTGTCAGATTCCTGTCAGCATGCATGCCAACAATTCTTTAAAATGTATGTCCGTCCATTCATGGAAGCTAGAAGAGACAATGAAGATGCCTGAAGAGTTGAAGTTATAGGTGGTTGTGAGCCATGGGTGCTGGGAACCAAACCTAGGACTTGTGCAAAAGCAGTAAGCACTCTTTTTTTTTTTGGTTTTTCGAGTCAGGGTTTCTCTGTGTAGCCTTGGCTGTCCTGGAACTCACTCTGTAGACCAGGCTGGCCTCGAACTCAGAAATCCGCCTGCCTCTGCCTCCCAAGTGCTGGGATTAAAGGCGTACGCCACCACCGCCGGCAGCAGTAAGCACTCTTAATCCCTAAACCATTTCTCCAGTACCATGCAATGGATTCTTTAAGATTAAATGACTGTAAAGTATTCAATCATGAAATAACTTCATTCATACACCCCTTTAATACACATTATTTCCCAACTCCTCCCTACTTCATACCCACTCAACCTCATGTCCTCTTTATTAAAAACAGACTGTGACAGCATGTGCAAGTTCTACGAAAACTCAATCCAGACAAAATCCCAACTTGAAGAGATATTCTCACAAATGTCCATTCCTGGCCAAGAGGCTTTTGCAAATGATAGCTGCTGCAAGAGGGAAAATCAGTTTTCTTCAATGGAATGAACTGAGTATTATCAACCATGTTGCAGGGCTGGTCCTGTGCTTATGACTAGTTGTTATTGAAGCTGATTCTTGAGTAACTGTACTGTTTCCTCATGGTGTGTATGGTATCAGTTTTGTTTCTCCTCTTGTTCTAGTATACAGTTATACCACAGTATTCATTATCCTTGCCCATGGAAACTGAGAAACATTTTTGTATCATATAGCTAATATTACTTTTTTATGTTGCTTGAATGTATATCTGTGTACCACATGCATGCCTGGTGTGCAAGAAGGTCAGAAGAGGGCATTAAATTCTCTGAAACTGGAGTTAAGATGGTTGTGAGATGCTGTGTGGATGCTGGAAACTGAATCTGGGTCCTCAGAAATAACAAGTGCTCTTAACCACTGAGCCATCTCTCCAGCCCCATATACTACTTTATATTTGAATAAGCATGAATATAGAAGTGTGGTAGTTTTTCATTATTGCATAGAATTAAGAAATGGTAAAATGACAAAGTAATAGTTTGTGATTGTTTTCTGTAATTAAGATAATTTATTTATGTGACTCTATTACAGTGATTGACTGAACATGATTTAGAATATCAACAAAAAGAAACAACGGTTCTTACCAGAACCAATCATGCTGGAATTCTTCTGTCTTCCCAGCCTTTGGATCTGCTTAAGCTGCTTGGTCTGTGGTACTTTGTTTTTGAAGGCCAAGTGAAGGTAGATATTCTCCTAGTTAAGGAGTTCTCTTTATTATGAATATATGTCAAATTTTGTTGAATATTATTTTCTGCATTGATTATAAAACAAAGGTAATGTGGTTTTTCATTTTTCTTACTTATCTGGTATATTAGAATGATTTTGAAAAAAACAACCATGTAGCTTAAATGTACTCCACTTATTGGTGAATTCTATTAGCTAGTATTATGTATTATATGTGTGGTGTGTGTGTGTGTGTGTGTGTGTTTGTATATATATAATGTTGATTTTTTTTATTATCTGATTAACGTAACTGCAATATTAGCTGAACAGAATTTACTGAGAAAAATACCATCTACTCTTCTATTTTCTGAAAAAAACTAGTGTAGAAATGTTAATTTTTGAAAGATTTTGTTATAATTATCTAGTAAAACAATATAAGCTTGGAGACTTTGGGATAGAAGTTTAAGTTAAATTTCCTTAATACTTATAAGCCATTCCATCTTTCAATGGTGTCATTAATGGGACAATCTGGTCTTTTAAACAAATGCTAAAAATACTTACCTTCTATTATCCAAAGTTTTAAATTAAGTATTATGTCCTAAAACTAATTATGATGTGTTCCTTATCAAACTACACATCCACGTATTCCTACCACCCTAGGAAAGTTTATAGCTATAGTTATATCAAACTGCTTAAACTTCTTTTTGCACACACTTCCCCTAAGATACTCTACCAAATTACTTAGTCATTGAGAAAGTTACACGTCAACCCAGTTCTGGAAAGAGAATAGACTGAAATTAGGGAAATTGCTACCTTCCATTTTTAGATAGAAGCCTCTGATCTGATGGTATCTCTTGCTTGTACTAGGGAGTAAGTTGATCAAAACTCATTTCTATTCTGACTTGTAGCTGGTACAAGTGTTTTACTCTTTCAGAGATCATGGAAGTCAATAACAAAAATAAACTAACCTGCTATTCCTGCAAAGGTTCTAAAATCCTTCCACAATCTTGTTTATTATCAGAAGATGCTGTTCCTTATGTGCCAGACATGAATTTCCTTGATCTAAACTCTGTTGGTAGTAACAAACTGATTGTTAGAACTAGAAGCAGTCATTTAATCAGTAGGTGTTAAATCTAGACCTATAGATTTAAAACCTTGAAGAGGAAAAACAAATCTTAAATTGGGTTAAAGTTTTTATTATTTATTGTTTTGAGATAAGAACTCTCTATGTAGTTGTTTGGCCTGGAACTAGTTAGGTAAACTAGGTTGGCATTGAATGCAGAGATCTGCCTACTTCTGCCTTCCAAGTGTTGGGATTAAAAGTGTGTACCATACTCAGCTCAAAACATAGATAGTAAGAAACCTGCCCTGGTCACAGAACTTAGTCAGGTTGTTGTTGATTTGGAAGCAAGGTTCTTGTTGTTGTTGTTTTTTTTTTTTTAAAGACAGTGTTTCTCTTTGTAGGTCTGGTTGTCCTGGAACTCACTATGTAGACTAGGATGGCCTGGAACTCATAGAGATCCGCCTGTCTCTGCCTTCCAATACTAGGATTAAAAAGATGTGTGCCACCAAAGCCCAGGGGAAGCAAGGCTCTCAAGATTGCCTCAGGATCCAACTCTCTGTGTTACACTTTGGACACAAAACAGGGAATCAATACACTTATTATTGGATTTGAGATGCGAAAAGATTTCTAACACAATGAAAGAGGAAAGATTATGAGTTTTGGAATCATGTAGCTCCTGCTGTGGAAGACCATTGGCTGATTTTAGTCTCCTTAACTGAAAACTAGGGCTAATTGTCACAGTCAGGAAAATTAAATGAGCTATAGTAGTGCCTAATACCACAAACACTTAACAAATGGCTCTAAGAGATGGTAGAATAGATTGTTAAGAATACAGATTCTAGAACTAGGCTGGTCCTGGCACTTACCTGTAACTGTAAGCTGAAATAAACCTATTCCTCAAGCTGTTTTCAGACAAGGTCCTAATCACAGCAACAGAAAGCAAACTAGGACAGAAATAGGTAGCAGGAGTGGGTTGGAGCTGGCCTGAACCTCTGAGACATGCCAGGTATGCTGTGGATGAGGCAGGAAAAGGAAGCTGCACAAGCCCTTTGGCAATCAGAAGATGGTGACTGAATCATAGATGTGGAACACTGGACTACAAAATTTGAGTTATATTACTGGATGTTGGTTTTGCTTTTATTTTATTGTGACTACCCAAGTTTTTTCATCTTGGAATAAAAAAAATTACTGTGATTTTGATTTTACATGGTCCCATAGTTGAGAGACTCTATTTTAAACAATTTAGACTTCTAAAGTGTTGAAAATGTAAATACTATGGGCTTTTTAACATCAATATATTTTATATTGTGATAAACATGAGACCTTGGGAATAAACAAAAAGGGATGGTTATAGTTTATTAATGATATACTTGTGTGTCAACCTGACAAAGGGTCAATTATGCTGGTAGGTTTTCCATCAACTTGACACAAGCCAGGGTTATCTAGGAAGAACGAACTCTGAGAAACATTCCTCCATGAGACTGGCCAGTAGGTAAGTATGTAGTACATTTTCTTGATTAATAACTGATAATCCCTGGGCAGGTGGTCCTGGAATGTATAAGAAAGCAGGCTGAAGCCATCATAAACAAGCTAGTAAGCAGCACTCCTCCATGGCCTCTCCTTCAGATACGACCTCAAGGTTCCTGCCTTGGCTTTCTCTAATAATGGATTATGATCAGACATTTAGTTAAATAAATCCGTTCCTTTTGGTAATGGCTTCTAACACAACAACAAAAGGAATAAGTCAATATACACGAGAAACACTAAGAGTAGTGCCTGTTAGCTCTCATGATTATATTCCTTCCACTGCACTTAAGCATAGTCATCAATCAAGCTTATACACATCTCAAGCACTGGGGGAGATATCAGAGAAAACATTCCCAGCCACAGAAATAGAGCACAGCTGCAGCCAGTGCAAAATAGAGTGGGGATTACTGTAGATTTCATAACTGATATAGGTATTCAGCATGCTGGGGGTAAGATTATTGAAAAATGAGCCCTATGGGACACTTATACATCTAAGGGTATATAAAGGGACATCTAGAAGGTGAAAGGAATAATATGGAATAGGAGAGGAAGGAATATGACTGGAGGAAGAAGTGGACAGTTGCGGAATGGTTTTTACTATATAAGACAAAGCTGTGTCACTTGAACTCTAAGCAGCTGGTTATGAAGCAGAAAGCCTTGCACAGGACTAGGGCTGTCAGTATTCTGTCATGGAGAGAGGAGGGGACCACAAGGTCTCACTGCTCACTAAGGATATGAATGCAGCTTATGGTTGCTGGGAGAGAAAGAGACATTTTCTTCAGTGGTAAGGTACCAGTGGTATCCACTGATGATGTACTCATGTTTCAGTAAATAGCCTCTCTTCCATGCTTCTGTAAGCAGCCCTAATTAAACTCAGTGGTTAAGAAAGAAAGAAAAGACAATAATGGAAGAGGGACTGACTGGGAAGGAGATTAGCAGGAGTGGGAAGGGGGTAGTAAAGAGTTATTGGGGGAGTAAATATGATCAAAGTATATTATATACATGTGTGAGAATATCATAATAAACACATTATCATGTATTTTAAGTATTATGCTCATAAGAAGTAGCTCATGAAAATGATTGAAAGCTTTCTTACTGAACTTCTCAGGACCACTGAATTGTTCTACCTTTTATTTTCTGCTTATTTTACTTTTAATTAAGTATTTTATGTGTTTAAACTGTGCCCTGCCAAATTCATATCTCAAATATGTTGGGAAATAATCATGAAAATGACCACTTATAAACTGCTGAATGATAGTAAAAAGGAAAGTAACTTTCTGAACTCTTCACCTTAGCAGCAGCAGCAGCAGCACCACCACCACTCCCAACCCCCACTCCCCCCGATGACCACCCCCACCCCATCACCAATAATAATGTCAAGCAACAAAATTGCCAAGATAAATCACTTTTTATCTCTACAGGAAAGGGAGATCTAAAAAATATATAAATTACATTAGTAACACAACATAAGAAAAAACAAGGGGAACAAACAACAGAGAAATCTGGATGAGGCTACTCTAACCTATTTATAAAAAGGCCCTGCATCAGAAATCACAATCCTACCCACTTCTAAAAATATATTTAGACATGTACAGAAGCGGTGGGTTTGTTTTTAAATTGTTTGCTTTTTTGTAAAAATATATTAAAGGTGAATAGAAATCCTTTCTGCCCTCTTATCCTACCCCAGCTCTCTGCTGGGGATTGCAGATCAGAGGTAACTATCTCACCATGTTCTAAACCTTGGTTATTCCCAACTCCTCTCCACCTCACTTCACTTAGAACCTGAAACATAAAAACAAAACAAACAAAACAACAACAACAACAACAGCAACAACAGCAATAACAGCAACAACACCAACACACTAGCTTCTTTGGAAAAGCATAACTTTGAGGGTAAACTTGCTTTTCATTGGAAACAACACAAAATAACAGGAGACTCTGAGAACCCAACTAAACTAAAGAAACCCCATTAGAGGCTGGGTTTCAGCTCCACAGAACCTTCTAACAAATAAACAGAGGGAAAAGAGGCCTGGAATGGGTGGGGCAAGGGTGCTAGCAATTAGCTGCCTTTGAAAGATCAAGAGGGAGTTTTAATGGGTGAAAGGGCAAGGGACCTGTTTTTGGTGACAACAGTCAGCCTTTAGTCAGGAAGTTGCCCATACAGGGTTAGAAGCTTCTCCTGCTTCCCCTTACTTCCCCACTGCTGCCTTGAAATCTCCAAGATAAGCAAAGCTGAGTAGAAAGGAGGGGAGTAGGGACCTCACATGCTAAAGGGGAGGTAGCCAGGCCTTTTGCCTTTGGTGTGACTAAAGGAGGACTGCTTGGCCCCTGGGGGTCCCCAAGGTAGAAAAAGCAAATATGCTAAAAGTACCCCCATTCCAACAAGGATGGAGGGGATAGATCTATAGAAAAAGAAAGATAAGCTACAAACATAAAAAATAACACAGAGGCCTCACAAATTCCCTGTGGTCTGCATCATAGCTGTTAAATTACCCAGAAGCACTAGGCAAACTGGGATGAGGACTAGTGGAAGGTAGAGGACACTCCCACTTGGGCAGTGCCAAAATGGGTTGTTCAGAAGGGGCAGTCTCCATCAAGTCCAGATTGCCAGTAAGGCAAGACAAGAGGGAGGTGGGAGACACTGTCTGGAAAACAGTGACAATCACAAAGGAAAGGAGAGAAAAGTGGGTCAGAATATCTGCTACTTCACAGATGGGCATCATTTCTAACTTCAGACTTGAATAGCCTATCTGCTCTATGCTTGAATGTTGGCCTGTGGTCTGGAAGTATAAAGTCCCAGGGGTGAAGATCTTAGTCCTGAAATCTTCAGACTAAACTCAGACAGGGAAAGAAACACGGAAGTTCCTGATAATGACCCTGCAGGGTTAGGTTATCTCACCACACCCTCTTCAGAAGGTCCAGGCTGTGCTTTGTGGTACAGGTGGGGTGGCAGGAGCCAGAATTATCAATGTGGCAGGTACTTCAAATTTCTAGGTGGTGAGTTTGTACCTGCTGGGATCCAGTGATAGCTATGGGGATAATGTTCTACAGGGCCTCAAAAATACAGGCAAATTCCTGAAGATCATCACAGGGACTTCATGTGCAGTCAGACAAAAGTAGTTTCCTCTGGTGGGATAGGCAACAATCATGGTCAAAGGCTTGGGTATCTGTCCCTTTTCCCACCTCGAAAAGTAAAAGGAATCTCCTTCCCCCGAAAAGACAGATAAAGTCAGCTTTTCTAGGCCATCTCTGGAGATGGCCCATAATAGGGTCATAAAGACCCTCTTCATTTTTGTCATGAAAAGAGGTAAAAGGAGATAATGACCACAACCTTCTATCAGGAACAAGACTGAAGGTAGGGTATATCTATTGGTTGTGAGGGAGGGGTAGGAATGGGTGGAGGTGGGCAGTCTTAGAGACAGAGCTGGAGGTGCAGAAAATATTGAGCACTGGGCCTCTCACCCCATGGCGGAGGAAACTGATGGGCCCAGACTCCCTTTATGCTGCTCCTCATCATTTCTTCCATATGGAGGAGCGATGGAAAAGAAAAAAGACAAGGTGTAAGTGAAATACGTGGGTGGAGCAGGAAAAGGTTCTTGTCAGTTGGAAACCTCTCCCATCTACCTGCTACTTATGGGTATGGAAAAAGAAGGTAGGATACTCATAGGGAGAGAGTTGGGGATAGTCCATGCCTTTGGTCAGTCCCAAGAAAGCAGGACAATGCACCTTGTCTGGGGCTCATAGGATCCAGGAGTGCCCCAAGTTGACAACGAAGAAGGCAATGGGGGTGAAGGGATGAAGGAGTAGGACATGATGGGGCTCATCTCACAGAAGTAACTTGCCATTTCTGTGGATTTTCAGGATGCGGCCGAGTCTCTGCTTTGCTGTGGCCAGGCCCTTTTTAGGACGCTTTCCTGTAAGGAAGAGCCAAAGTAAGCAGAGGCTTTATGAGCAACATTAGCACCAACTGCTATTGTGTCACACCTCCATGCTTTGTTTTTCTCTCTCAACAGAGCTCTTCATCCTTACATCATCTCAGGCAAGGAACCCTTCTTAGCCACTTCTATTCAGTGCCACATGCTTGGCTACTCCTTCTCCGATTGCTGCAAGAGTCATAGTCACTATAGTTCTAGTTTTCTGGCTGTTTCCCATCACTTACTTTAGGTTCAATCACTTTCCTTAGAAAATTTTATAAGGAGGTCAATATTCTTCTATGTCATTTGTGTTATCCTGATCACCAGGGTTAGTGACTATAGTTCTGTGTTCCTGAGGATGCCATGCTCAGGGCCTTCTTTCATTAAAAATCCCCATTCTAGTTGATCCTAAACATCACACCAAGCTCAGTATTCTTGAAGTACATCCATCTACAGATTGGGCTCTGGCCAATGGGAGGAAAAGGAGGGCTTGAATTCTCTCTCTCATGCATCTTTCTGTCTCCCCAGATCAAATTGTTTCTCACATCCTACATTATTACAACTATTCTTTCCATTTATCATCTCTCCATTACTCTGACCAGATGTCACACAGTTGTGTTTCCTCAGTCCTTTCTGAATGGATGTATAGACTACTTACTTCTAGTCCATTCTCCACTATGACCACCAGAAGAATCTTTCAAATCTAGTATTACTTCTATTTAAATTCAGTTAATTGCCTCTTCATGGCCTATTGAGCTGTATCCAAGCACCTGAAGTTTGGCTTCCTGGTATTCTCATCTATTAGACCACTTAAGATTTAAACCAGGGAGCTTTTAAGAGCTCTCATTTTAATCTTCATTTGGGTCATGTACCTTGTCCTGCCTGACTGCTCTGGGAACCAACTGAAGGGCGCCGCTGGGTGAGGAAGACTCCAGGGGCCATGGGTGTGGTGCTGCGATTTGCCTGAGCCATGCCAAAGGCATTGGGACGTGCAGTATACTCATGGTCAGCAAGACTTCCTGACAAAGCCTCTTGTTTAGGCTCAGGAGGTGGCTGGGGTGAGGAGGAGGTGACAGGCTGGGGTGCAGTAGCCAGTGTTGGTGCAGGCATTGCCATGATGGCATTAGAATCTTGAGGGCGAGGCTGTTCTACCTCCTTCAGCAAAGGCTTCTTCTTGATATATTTCTTCTTTTGGGCCTTTTGCAGCTCCTGAAATATAAGCCAAGTTGGCAGAGAGATTAAAGAGTGGAAAAAAAAGAAAAAAGAAAGAAAATAAGTAAGAAAACAGTGGTCAATATGTTTTTGCATCCTGTTCCTTTCCCCTACTCTTTCTAAGTCCACCTGGTATGGCCACACAATAAAGGCCTTCCAACACCTACAGTGATTTCTTTGATATCATTCATCCTTAGCTCCTCACTACCACTTAATAGTAAAATGTCAAGAGAACTTTAAATGATTCTGAAGACGGGTTTTGCTGAACTATGGACATTTCTAATAACTAAATTTACAGCAGCAGCTTAGGCACATTATTTATTATATTCCTATAAAAGTTCTAAGTGTGTGTTGGGGGAAACCTCTTCATTTTACAAAATGACAAAACAGAAGTGCAAGGATAATAAGTAATTTAAATACAAATCGTCATGGAAAAGTAGTCAAATATAGTATCTAACCATCTTACAAATCTTCTCAAAATGAACTGAGAGTAAAGTGTTAGCTTTGGAGTAAGGTAAATGTGAGTTCAAACCCAGGCTTCTATTTCCTAAATTAGATGGCTTTAAAGTTACTAACCTTTCTGAATCTCAGCTGCCTTGTCTGCAAATGGGTAAAGTAATACCTGCTTTTCAGAATTGTTAGAAAGCTTAAATGACAAAAAATTTTTTCCATGTAAAAGGAACTCAGCAAAGTAGTTTATTATACTCTATTTCTTATAATAGTTATTTTTTTCATTTTGCTGTCTTTTTCTTTGAACGAAGACTTGATAATTCTTTAAGTCATTGAATCTAATATCTCACTTTGTGTAGAACAGACAAATATGAAGTTGTGCCACTTTTTCCAGTATCTTGTATCTCATCCACTTACTGCTGTATGGCTCTATTATCTACTGTGTAGTAGGTACCTGGACAATGGGCACGTGGAGCCCTGAGCAGGTGGTACTGACAGCATGCCTAAAATGTCACACACACCAGCCACACACATCAACTCCATGGCTTTATTCTTCAGTCTTCTCTTGGCAACAAAAGCCTAGACTCACCTTCAGAAGATTTGTTAGGCTATGGCTACCAGGGAAATTTCTGAGGAATGAGAATTATTAGTAATGCATGCAAGCACTGCTCCTTAATTATTCATTTAATAATTTTAAGAATGAGAATTAAGAATTATACTCCCATTCTAAGGATAAAGAAACTTTATCTTTACCCGTTATTTTCCTTTTTTTTTTTTTAAAAAAAAATGAGCATTGATATTGTGCCTACATGTATGTGTATGTAAGGGTGCCAAATCCCTCAGAACTGGAGTTACAGACAGTTGTGAGCTACCATGTGGTTGCTGGGAATTGTACCTGGGTCCTCTGGAAGAGCAGCCAGTGCTCTTAACTGCTGAATCATCTCTCTAGCCATAAGTTATTTTCTTAAGGTTAGAGATATAATGAAGTTTCTAAGCTGAAATGCAGACTCTGGTTTCAGAGCCTGCTCTTTTCAGCCATACCCTTAGCAGGAATCTTTCTCACCAATATATGAATGAATTTTGGCTAGGCAGTGGTGGTGCATGCCTTTAGTCACAGCACTTGGGAGACAGAAGCAGGTGGAACTCTGAGTTCAAAGCCAGCCTGATTTACAGAGAGAGTTCCAGGACAACCAGGCCCAAATCCTGTCTTGGAAAACAAAAACAAAAACAAAAACAAAAAACTCAGAATGAATTCTGTTCCCCTGTTCTCTAGTCTAATTCCATAAATTATGTCTTCATATCTAGATTAGCTTAAAATTCCCTACCCTTGCTGCTAATCTCTTTTGCATGTAAGTGGCGAGTAGATTAATTTATGATAGAAAACTTACACCATGCCAAGTTCTTTATTGAAAAAGCTGCTATGAATCTCCCAACAAAATTCAAACTTTCATGTTATTCTACTTTGTGGCTATCTAGACAACCCATAATGATAAAGACTGACAGTCATTAAGCCTTACTTTATATCAAGTGTTATTCTTAGGAGGACACATACACACACACACACACACACCCTTCATTTAATCTTCAAGATCATAAAATAATTGAGAAAAAGATAAATTATATAAGGCCAGTTGCAGCTGTTCCAGAATGTTATTTTTATACATTTGTTTCATTAGTGTGTGTGTGTGTATGTATGTATGTGTGTGTCTATGTGTATACATATGCCATGACAAGTGTTGAGGTCAGAGGACAACTTATAGGAATAGTTTCTCTTCTTCTATCTTGCAGGTCCTGGAATCAAATTTAGGCCATAATGTTTGGTGGTTGGTCTATGCAGATATATCTTTCAGGCTCTAGAATCTACCTGTTTTGTTTTTTGAGACAGTGCTTCTTTGTGTAGCCCTGGCTGTCCTAGAACTCACTCTGTAGATCAGGCTGGCATCAAACCCAGAGATCTGCCTGCCTCTTCCTCCTGACTGCTGGGATTAAAGGCCTGAGCCACCAGTGACTGACAAGAATCCACTTCATAACTTTACTTATACTCATCTTCTAATATGAAGTTTCCAATCCAGAAAAATCTCATTTTTCACTCATTCATTTATTTACTCCAATGATTTATCATGTGTCTATTAAAATGAGGATGCCAAGTTAAAATAAGTACATCCAAAGAGTGTAAAATATTCTTATGATCATAAGTACCATGTGATAATGTTATAGAAAAGTACAGATGAAGATCAAAGAAATAAGGTGGTAGTAGGTGATGTGAATGGGCAAAAGGAATGGCTTCATGCAAATAAAGGCATGAGGCAATTTGGTACATGGGGTAAATCATGGACACTGTAGTGGGTATGGCTGGCATAAATGATAGACAGACATTGGAGGGTAGTCAGGAGATTAGAGAGAAGTCCCTCTAGACCAAACAAAGAGGGCTTTA
This sequence comes from Mastomys natalensis, assembly GCA_021653895.1. Classification (NCBI taxonomy): domain Eukaryota; kingdom Metazoa; phylum Chordata; class Mammalia; order Rodentia; family Muridae; genus Mastomys; species Mastomys natalensis. The sequence goes on from JAJTUV010002992.1 coordinate 41,429, forward strand.
TGAGCTCTAGAAAGGAGTAACATTTTCCTGGAATCCTTCCTCGTTCCCACACCTCCCCCAACTTTAAAGCCTCTTCTTATAAATATTTCCATCAACCCAAATAGTACTTACTCCCTAGAAAGCACTAAGGGTAGTTTTTACATTTTCATCTGTTTGTTTGAAGCAATAGAAAACCTTTATTTGGCAGTTACATCTTATGTGGCACTGATAAATGGCAGGGAAAGTTTTAGTCAAAGAAAAGTCACATGATCTCTTGATTGTTCTGCTTGATGTCTGTTAGCTCTAAGACATTTCTCAGAAACTTTATAGCTCTATAGAACATCATATGAAAAACAGTTCTTAAATTTCATTTATATAGGATATAATTACTCAAAGATATAAACATTTAACTATTTATTTCACTTTACTTAAAACTCAAGTAGCATGAAATTTGAAGTTAGAGGATATGAGTTTGAATCTTGTCTCCTCCATTTACTGGACTAGTCACTTAAAGTGAGCCTCATATTCTTCACCTGTAAAATGATGAAAATATCATCTATTCAATAAGACTATTAGACATTGTACATAAGGGCACCTACTTAAGGTAGATGCTATAGTACTCTAAGCTATAGGATGTGGCATGAAGAGCTATGTGGATATTGTTAAAGAACCAAACACTTCACCTCCAAACGTTCCTAGGGTTTCTGAGCAAACTACATGTTAAAGCACTTTGTAAACTAATGTTAAGAAGTAAAATTGATTCAGTGTAGGTGCCCTTTTAAGATGAAAAATGATGAATTTGTTCTCTTGAGAAGCAGGGGGTAGAGATCAAGGTAATAATATTTAATAAAGGGTATAAGAAAAAGATCTTTATAAAAGGCCAATTTCCAAAACTGGTGAGTGACTCAAAACTTAAGTGTACTTAACTGAGTCACTTCCTCAGGACTAAATCTGAAAGCAAATGACAGATCTAGCTTTTTCTATCCAAGGATTTTTTTCCATTGTTTTTTTACTTCTTATTTGAGAATTTTATACATGCATGCAATATGTATTGATCATATTCATGGCTGCCTCCCCTACCTCCAAAAACTTATACCTTCTCTACTTCCAAAAACTTACAGATTCTCTCCAATCATGTATCCCTCCCAATTTCATACCAGGGACCATGCCTGGAAAAAAAAACTGACTCTCCCTCCCACTCCATCTATGGGAATTATATATACTTAGGAGGGCAAGTGACATCATCAAGGATACTTCTCTGATCTCATCTTTATCCTAATTCATGTCAACTAGGTAATGTATGGAAGTAGCTTGCCACAAAGCTGGGATGTAAAGGCTATAGGAGGGGTTAGGATACTGCCAAAGACAAAGATCAAAGATTATCCATAATAGCAGGATCCTACCACCTTACAGGTCTGAATTTTGAGGCTCTAAGTCATGAGTAGAAGGGCCACCAGCTGGGTGTCAACACTTACCTGCTGGGCAAGCTTTGCAGCTGCTGCAGCCAAACCTGTCTCAATGGAGGCAACTCTGGTCCCCTCACGAACAGGACGGTCCTGCTTGGGTAGGGTTGGAGTCACACGGGCTGTAAGGGAAACAGGATGCTAATTTATTTGGCAATTATATTCTTCAACTTCCGACTATTCCAAAAGTAGTTATATTGTTCTTCCTGCTTCTAGCTTTTCACATAGTCCTATTTAATGACCAAGGCATACATGAATACAAATTAACCTCCTTGAACTGGCATTTATCGTTGTTCATGTACTTTTACGTTGTTCATGTGCTTTATGTCCTTTTTGTTCCCGACTTACCTAATTTCCCAAACCTGTTTCCTCACCTACTGCTATGGTTTAAACACCCCCTCCAAAATTCATGCGGAAACTTAATTATCATTTCAATAGTATTAGAAGGGAGATCTTTAAGAGGCAATTAGGTCATGATAGCGCTGTTTTCTTGAATGGTATTAAGATATTATTGTAGGCATGGGTTAGGTATTAAAAGGGATGTATTTCAACTCTCTTTTCTCTTCCTACTCTTTTACTATATGATACCTTCTACTTATGGAACAATTTAGCATGAAGGCCTATACCATGCCAGCATCATGCATCTTCCAGCTTCTAGAACTATGACAAAAAGTCCTTTATTTAGAATTTACTCAGTTGTAATATTCTGTTACAGCTGCAGGAAACAGGCTAAATACCTTTACTTTCCACTTCTTCAGACAAATGGCTTCCTTATTGCACTTCCAGAGTAGAACATTGCATTACCCTTCCCTCTGTACTCATACTTATCATCTGAACTGCCTGTTCAGATCTAGTTTCCTTTTGCCTATTTAAAACATGCCTATCCCTCAAAAGTATGCTATATAATATTTACATAAAATATCTGGGACCTCGCTGATCCCACTGATCTTTTCTTTCTCAGAATTTATAACTGGTACAAATGACTTGATATGTAGCACATACTACCTCTTGAAGATTATTTTATAGACACAAATCAAACAATGAACTCTTGAAGTTCTTGACATAACTTTTTAATAGCATCTTAACAATACTGAATTTTAAAAAAATGTTACTTGCTTATCTTTTTCAATAAGCATCTTTTAGGAGCAACAAATATCTTCAGGTGAAGATATAAAGCTTTTCTTTACAAATAAAACACAGCCAGGACTGAGGAGACAGCTTGGTAAAGTGCTTATTGTGTAAGCATGAGGATCAAGGCTCAATCACCAGCCCCACATACATTAAAAAACAAAAAGTTCGATGACTTGAGTTCATTCCTTAGAATCCACATAAAGGTGAAAAGAGAGAACCAATTCCATAAAGTTATCCTTTGATCTCCACACACATGCCAACCTCAGTAATAATCATAGAATAACATTAAAAAAAACAAGGGTCCTTGGGAAATGGCTCAGTGAGCAAAGCATCTGTCCTGCAAGTATGAAGATCCAAATTCAAATTCTTAGAACCCACATAAGGTCAGATGCAGTAGCTTTTGTCTGTGATTCTAGTGCTCCTAGAGTAAGATAGGAGGCAGAGACCAGAGTAGTGGTAGAAGACAATGGGCCAAGTAGTCAAGGGGTATGCAGTAGCAAACAAGAAGAGATCTTGCCTCCCACATGATAGAGCAATGACAGATAGTATGAATGGGCAAGTGCCTCCCCAGCACTGGGATAACAAGTATGCATCATCAATGCTAGTTGTTCTTGTTTTTTAATTTATGTGGGTGCTGGTTGTTGAACTCTGTTTTTCATATTTGCACAAATAATCACTTTACTAAGCTATTTCCTCATTCATACTGAAGTCCTCTGACGTCCACACTCATACTGTGCATGTACACCATGACACAACTGTGAAGGTCACAAGACAACTTGTAGGAGTCAGTTCTTTCCTTCTAAAATGTGGGTCCTGGAGATCAAACTCAGGCTGTTAGACCTCTACCTGTTGAGTCATCTCAAATGGCTCTATAATATACTTTTAAAAGGTAAGCACGTTTTGAATAGTCAGACAAAAAATACAACCATTAATCAAAACATGTGCATCCAAATACACATGAACATATCCAGGTAGACAGACAAACACACACATATACACACAAGAATGCCAGCTTACAAATGTGGAATTAGTTATAAAACTAAAAATATCACCAGTTTGCAAGTGTTTATGAAACAATGGTTCTAGAGAATTAGATATTCACATAGTATCTAAGTATTCCTTTACAGGGTATAAGCTAGTCCCAAGAAAGAAAACTGGTGAAATTGAGACAGCATCAACACATACATGATTCCAAGCATTAACTTACAGTGTGTTGTTTTCTCTCTATGTAGCCCTGAAATATGCTACGTAGACCAGGCTAGCCTCGAACTCAGAGAGAGCCACCTGTTTCTCTGTGCAGATAAAGGCCAAATCAACCACACCTAGCTCTGAGTATGAGCTTTCATGTCATTAGTGATAACTATAGTGGAACAGCATGCAAGCATGTATGAACTGCAGTAATAATTGAGTTGTTAAGAAATTAAAAGCAAGCTAACTATTTACAGTATTTTGAGAGTTTAGAAAATACAAGGATAGAAAAACTTAAATGATACCATGAGAAAAAAAATTTTACATGAGAAATAATCAGTCTTAAAAAATAAAGCCAATGTTACATGAAAGCAAATAGACAAACATAGAAGATGATACTGGCTACAGAACAATTATATCAGTTTCTATAAGAAAACTAACAAAACTAAGATGAACTGTTCTAGATTAAGAGTGATTTACAAGAAAAGAATCATGAGAAATGATAAATATTCTTTTAGGCCACTAACATTTGTGTAGTTTATTAAGAAGTGAAAGTACCATGGACTTTGGAAGATAATTTAATGGCAAAGCACTTGCCACATAGGCATGAGAACTGGATCCCCAAACTGGATGTGGTAACATATATCTATAATCCCAGAATGCCTATAATGAGATGGGAGGCAGAGATAGGAGAATCCCTGAAAACAGGGGTATTCAGCACTGAACAAGAAGAGATCCTGCCACAAACAAGGTGGGAGGACAAGGGTCCATACCTGAGGTTATTCTCTCAACTCCACATACACACAACTGTATACATATATAAACAATCACACAGGAGTGAACATGCACATTCACAAATACTATACACAGAAACATACATCATACATACTCAAAAATTAAAAAGCCCTCAAGTGTTCTTTAGTGTAAATAACCCAACCAGTGAGATGAAAACAATTATTTTCTCTCTCAAAATTCCATATTCACTTCAGGTACCTACTTTCCTCTTCTTCCTTCCCTTCCTCAGAGATAACTTCTTAGTAGTTGATAACCTTGGAACTCTTGCAGAACCCAAGAGTCTGTATAATTTTCCTCCTTGAAAGCAAAATTACCATAGTGGGGCTGGGATGACAGTTAACAGAATGTTCTTAGAAGCTTTAGATAGCTTAGTGAACTCTCCTGGTTTCCTTCATCTCAAGCCATATGATTTCAAAAACAGCTATTATTTTCCTAGCTAGATTACACAAACTATGTCACATAATCAATTCAGGCCTGGCATCTAACATGGTACTAAAAGTAACAGATGCTTACTGACTAAGTAAATGAGTGACTGAGTAAGATCTTCTTGGATTATGAATCTCTTACATTGATCTATTTTTTTCACTTGATTACTCCTACATAGTTTAAGATACAGAATACTACATCACCTTTAGGACTCCAAGGAGCATCATCTGAATTCTTCTTTTTCTTGTGTCGAGATTTCAAAGCAGGGTCATCATCATCAGACTCCAGGGATGGATAGACTGTAGGGAGAGGTGAAGGCAAGATAAATTAAATTTCATCCAGAATAATGAAGAATGATACATACTTCAGTCCTTCCTCCTCCTCTTCAAGTATATTCATTTACTTAGTCCACATTCAACTGCAGAAGGTCCCTAAATAGCTTATATTTTGTGCCTTATCTATAGTTGTACCCTTATTATGAAAGTCCTTCTTCTACATTCACCAAATTCTTAGTCACTCAGGTGAGTTACTTGGCTCACCTTTTAAACTTTAGCTCTAGATTTAGTCCTTAGTCATCAGGGAAATGCAAATCAAAACAACCCTGAGATTCCACCTCATACCAATCAGAATGACTAAGATCAAAAACTCAAGTGATAGCACATGCTGGTGAGGATGTGGTAAAAGAGGAACACTCCTCCATCGCAAAGTGGTACAACCACTCTGGAAATCAATCTGGTGGTTCCTCAGAAAATTGAAAATAGTTCTACCCAGCTATACTCTTGAGCACATACCCAAAAGATGCTCCACTATGTTTACAGCAGCCATATTTATAATAGCCAGAAGCTAGAAACAACCTAGATGTCTCTCAACCAAAGAATGGATACAGAAAATGTGGTTCATTTACACAATAGAATACTACTCAGCTATTAAAAACAAGGACATCATGAATTTTGCAGGCAAATGGATGGAACTAGAAAATATCCTGAGTGAGGTAATCCAGACCCAAAAGGACATGCATGGTATGTACTCACTGATAAGTGGATATTAGCAAAAAAGTACAGAATACCTAGGATACAATCCACAGACCATAAGTTTATCAAGCAGAAAGGTACAAGTGAGGATGCTTCAATCCCACTTAGAAGGGGGAAGAAAATAATCATCTGAGGCAGAGGGAGGGAGGGAATAGGATGGGAGAGGGCAGGGGAAGGGGAAAGGTGAACAGGATCAGGTATGGGGGATGGCCAGGATAGAAGCACAGAAAGCCAGGAGAATGAATGGAAATATGCAGCCTTGGGGCGGCTTTAGAAAGTACTAGATACTTGGGAGGTGAGAGACTCTCAGGACTCAATGGAGTGACCTTTGCCAAAATGCCCAATAATGGGGAGAGGGAACTTGAAGAGTCTACCTCCAGTAGAAACACAGGGCATCAAGTGAAGGAATGGGGTTACCAACCCACAGTAAAAAATTCTGACTTAGAATTGTTCCTGTCTAAAAGAACTGCAGGGACAAAAATGGAGAAGAGACTGAGGGAAAGGCAGTCTAGTGAACGGCCCAACTTGGGATCCATCTCAAGGGGAGGGGCACCAAGGCCTGATACTATTAGCAATGCTATGATGTGCTTACTGACAGGAGCCTAGCATGGCTGTCCTCTGAGAGGCCCTACTAGCAGCTGACTGAGATAGATACAGATACATACACCCAACCATTGGACTGAAGTTGGGGACTCCTGTGGTTGAATTAGGAGAAGGCTGAAGAAGCTGAAGGGGAGGGTGACCCCATAGGAAGGCCATCAGTCTCAACTATCCCACACCCAAGGGAGCTCCCAGTGACTGAGCCACCCACCAGTTAGCATTCCCCGGGCTGGTCAGAGGCCCCAGACATATATAGCAGAGGACTGCCTGGTCTGGCCTCAGTGGGAGAAGATGTGCCTAATCTTCGAAAGACTTGAGGCCCCAGGGAAGGAGGAGGTCTAGGGGGGATCACCCCCTCGGATGCAAGTGAGAGGAGGAATGAGATGAAGAACTATAGGAGGGGGGACCAGGCAGGGGTTAATAGCTGGAATGTAAATAAATAATTAAAAAAAAGATGCCTTCCCTTGTTCTCATAATCTGATTCAGATTCCTCCTTCTCAGCTCTCCATAGCAACCTGTGTTTTATGCCTGCAGTGGGGATGCAGTGGAGATTGTACTTAGGAACTAATTATTACATCTGCTGCCTCTAATTTACAAATGAGGCCAAGGATGTGTGTTTGATTTTATACTAAAGCAACACATATAATGAATAGTAGGTATTTATTGTTTGTGAAATAATGGGAAAAGTAAATAGTACATATTTAATACACATAATGAGAACAAAATGACTAAGGTAAACTAGGACCATGATCTAATAAAATATCTATATTCAAATATCCTATCTTAGAGAAACAAATAGAAGTATACAGATTATCATAAAATCCATAGGCAAGACACTTAGGATATTTATTGGGACTATGGTCTAGAAAGATCCAACTGATGACATAAAATTCTGAGGCCACTCCCAAGCCTAGAAGAGAACTCTAAGAGTAACAATCTCACAAGAATTCTCCTCCTACTTCTTTCCAGAGGACTTCTCTACAGAAAGAAGTCTATTTTTTCTGACCTTCCTCCTTCACCAAAGAGGTGAAAACTTTACCTTCTGACTTTTTATTTCAAAAAAAGAGGATTTAATTGTTCTTAGAAAGGAATGAATACTAATAACACAGCTGTTTGAGAAAAAACCACCAATATTACTTTGTTGGGTCTGAAGGTTTTCTACCTCAAAGAAGTTAAGTGTGACACAGAAGAAAGACTTGGTGCCTTAGGGTTAGAAAACTACTTTGACATTTTGGATGGCACAGTAGTGACCTAAGAACAATTTCAGAGTCTTAACCTATAACATTGAAATAATAGATAATGCTACCTGCCTTGCAAAATTGTGTTTAGAAGCTGTACTTAAGAGATGATCCATAGGGGGCAGTAGGATGGCTCAGCAGGTAAAGATGCTTACTGTGCAGGCCTGATGACTTGGGTTTGATTCCCAGAACCAACATAAAGGTGGGAAGAGTGAGCTGTGCAAACTTGTCCTCTGACCTCCACAAATGCTGTAGCATGTGTACCCATCCCTACACATAATATTTTTTAAATTTAATAACAGATCATATGTAAATTAACTTGCCTAAGAAATTCCATTCTGAGCTTCACATTTTAGTGGACAGGTAATAAGGTATAGATTATAATTAAGTCTATGCATTGAAAGAAAATATATTTTAAGCTACATATTAAAATATAAGGTCAAAGGTATTTCCTGATTTTAAAACATATTACCAAATGATAGTAATTAATTCTGTGTGCAAGTGGCATAAAAGCAGCTATAAAAACCAATGAGAATGAATATAAAGTGCATAAACAAAGCTATGAATAATGATCAAATAACTTTGGGCTGGGGACAAGATCTCATTCTGCTTCGAAGGCCGGCCTCAAATATCAAATGCTTCTGCCTCCTGAGTGTTGGGATGACAGGTATAAACCACTGTGACTGGCCTGCACTAAGATTTTTGCAGCAATTTTCTATTTTATTAATATTTTTAGTTGACATACAAAATAACAGGCTATAACATTTTATGCATCTATATCACTGTATATTTCAATATGACTCCACCCTCCCTTAGCTATTCTTAATCTCAATAAGCCTTAAGAGAATAAAAAAGGTACAAAGCATTTTCTCCAACTACTACAAAGGTAAAAATCAATAACAGAAAGATATATGGAAAATTCACAAGTGGGTGGAAATTATTACATACCCAAAAAGAATCAAAGAAATAATCGTATATATAATTTCAAAGACTTTGATATGGGGCCAGTGAGATAAAATGCCTACCACCAAATCCTGGGATCCACACTGTAGAAGAAGAAAACTGATTTCTATAAGTTGTCATCTAACCTTCATACATGTATAACATAAAATAAAATCAAATTTAAAAGGTATATAAAAGATTTAAAAGATTTTTATATAAACTAAAACAAAAGTAGATCATACCAAAACTTTAAAAGATGCAGCAAAACAGTGCACAGATAACAAGCAATTTAAAATTGCAAATACCTACATTTAAGATGGAAAATCCTAAATCAACAACCTACCTTCATACATTAGAAAACTAGAAAGAAAAAAACAAACTGTATCCAAAGTTAGAACTAAAAAAGGTTACAGTGGAGATGACAGGGAGAAGGAGAGGAACACAAAGAATCAAATCAAAAAGAACAAAGAGCAGAGCTATCTCTGACTCTTCTATGCACTTTTGGGGCCTTTCTCCTCTTATTGGGTTGCCTCATCCAGCCTTAATATGAAGGGAGGTGCACAGTCTTATTGCAACTTGATATGCTGCCCTTTTCTGAAAGAAAATGGAAGAGGAGTGGTGGATGGAAGTCTGGAAAGAGGGGAGGTGGAGGAGAACTAGAAGAAGAAAAGAGAAAACTACAATCAGGATATAATATATGAGAGAATAAATTAATTAAATTAATATATAAAAAGAATTATTAAGTCTCCTATCTTCTCCTGCCATCTTCACATCCACAGTCTAGCTCAGGAGTCATAGTTTACAAACCAGCTTTGCCTGGTGACTACATCCACTCCTTTCCATCTCCACAGGCCTAGTTCCAGATCTGTGACTGTGATATAACCTGGTAAGTCCCTCTCCTGCAAGCTCATCTGCCTCCTCCACCCCCATCTCCACAACCATAGGCCTAACTCAAAACCACATCTCCAATACTTGCTTTGCCTGGCCTGGGTCCACTCAAGCAACTCATACATACACCAGCTTTACCTGGCCTAGTTCTAGACATATAACTCCTACACTGGCCAAATCCAAGGAAAGCTAAAACCTCACATTGGGCACACAACCAAAGAAGTCCACAAACTCAGGTTACATCGGAAAAAAACCCAGTATCAGTGGCCCAAACACTTTGTGTCCCACCAAACCTACTAGTCCTATAGGTGAAATGTTCTATTATGAGAATCATCTAGATGAACCCCAGGACATAGAATAAAAAGAAAAATAACTTTTATTAAGGAATTCAGTAAGTTTCAAAGAAGACACAAACACCTCACTGACCTTCAAGAGGATAACACAAACTTGAGTAATGTTCAATAAAATACAAATATAGAACTGAACAAAATGATGAAGACAGTTCAAGATTTAAAAATCAAATTAAGTAATGAGATAGAAATACTGGAGAGAAGTCAAGCTGAAATGAAGATGAAATTGACAAACCTTACCCTCAACCCTGATCCCCACACTCTCAGCCAAACTTCCCAGCTTACCTCCATTCCTTTGTGACGCCCTATCAACCCTCAGAACCACTTTCTACCAGGGACTCCAAGGACAGCACACTTGGCTGGGGCCCAGGTAGACTATCAGTGCCTTCCTTCCCCTCCCCCACTCTGTTCTCTCTACAGTGCTTAGTCCTATCCTTCCAGTTCATTTCCATTCCCTTCAGACCTGTGTCCATCTGTGGTCAGACCTAGGGTACCCTTAGTTTTGCTAATCCTTTGTGAAGCCAGACCCCAAGTCTCAATTAAGAGACTTCCAGAGTCAGTCCCTTTCCCATGTAAAACTAAACTACAAATATATCATGGACCTAAAGCAACAAGTCACAGATCAGAATAACACCTGATATCTCAATGGAAAATTTGAAAGTCAAAAGAGGCTGGAGCAATGCACTTCAAGTTCTAAAAGATTACAATTGCTACCTTAGACTATAGTACCCAGCAGACTATCTGCCATGGTTAAAGGAGAATAAAAAACATTCCATAATACAGACTCAAACAATCTTTTGCTTGTACATTATGGTTTCTGATTTTGCATTTTTATGGGAATTGATGTGTGTGTGTGTGTTATTTTTTCTATTCTGTTTTGTGTGGGGATTTTTTTGCTTGCTTGCATGCTTTCCAAAGACAGAGAAAGGGAATGAAATTGGGTGGGTGGGGAGATGGAGAGGATGTAGGAGTTGGTGGAGGGGAAACCATAATCAGATTACTCCTCTAAAATAGACTACATCCTGGGATGTAAAACAAATCTTTACAAATTCAGAAAGACAAATTAATGTATCCTATTTTACTGTAAAATAATAAAATGTAAAATCAAAAGCAAACAAATGTCTAATAAATACACAAATGCATGGCAATAAGAAGATAAAAAAAACCCTCATTGCTGAATGATGAATGGGTCAAAGAAGAAATTTAGAAGGAAATAAAAGAAAAAAATCTTGGTACTTAATGAAAATGAAAACAAAACACAACAAAACCTCTGGAGAGAAATTTATGGCTCCAAGTGCCTACATTTAAAACTCAGAAAGACCCAGGTGTGGTGACTCATGCCTTTAATCAGTGCTGGTAGATCTTCCTAAGTTCCAAGCCAGCCTTGTCTCCATTGCAGGTTCTAGGCTGGCCAAAGCTACACAGAAAGACTCTGTCTCAAAAAACAAACTAAAGTCAGAAAAAGCACAAATATTTTACTTAAAGATGCATCTCAAGAATTTGGAAAACAAGAACAAAGCAAATTTGAATCCAGTATGTGATAAGAAAAAAAAAATTAAAAAAAAAAAAATCACAGCAGCACTTAGTAAGATAGAAACAAAGAAAACAATATAATGAATCAATAAATCTATAGAAAAATGAAAAAAAAAAATGACACTTTTGACCCAACTAAACCAAAGATAGAAATAGATGATCTAAATTAACAGAATCAGAAATGAACAGGGAACCATTTATAACAGATATAAGGAAATTCAGAATATTAAAATGGAATACTTTAAAAACCTGTAGCTCATTAAAAAAATCTAGAAGAAATGAACAAATTTCTAGATTTACCCAAACCACCAAAGTTAAACCAAGAAGAGATTAACAACCTAAACAGAACTATAACATAGGAAACAGTAATAAAAATCATTCTAACTACAAAAGTGCAGGTCCAAATGTATTCACAGCAACACCTCCTCCCCTGGGTTCCATATCCCAGTCCACAATTCTAACAGAAGACCCTTGCTCTACTGAAGGCCACGATATTACTAGGAACCCCAGGCCCACACCTCCTGCAGAAGACCTTTGCTCTGCAGGAGGCCAAGATGGTACCAGAAACCCCAGAGGCCACATAAGTATCCAAAACCCCAGAAGCCATACCAGTTCCCAGAATCCAAGAGGAAACACAGGCACTCAAAACTCCAGAGGTCATAAAGACTAACAAGATACCAAGTGGAGACACCCTACTGGACCTGAAGACTCACTGATCACCAGAACCACAGGCAGCTCATGCCAGAAGACCTGAGAGAAATCAAGGGAAAAAACATCCATTCATCAAAGATAAACTCAGAAATGGGTACCTAAATTATAATAACCTCAAACCCAAATGATTGGAGGCCAGTATAAGAATACAACAGCAGCCAGGGCAATAAGGCATCACCAGCTATCCTACTATAAGAAGCCTTGGATATTTAAATGACCTTAAATCCAATCTTATGAAGATGATATAAGCCATTAAAGAGGAAATGAATGTATCCCTTAAAGAAATCTAGGAAAACATAAACAGGTGAAGGAAATGAATAAAACTGAAAATGGAAACAGAACCAATAAAGAAAAAAACAAACTGAGGGAATCTTAGGAGATGTAAAATCTAGGTAAGTGAACAGAAACTACAGATGCAAGCATCATCAACAGAATACAAGGGATGAAAGGGAGAATCTCAAGCATGCAAGATAGGAGAGAAGAACTTGAGCGACTTGTTATATCAGTCTAAAGAAAATGTTAATTTTAAAAAGTTCCTGAACCAAAATATCTGGGAAACCTAAGACATGATGAAAAGACCAAACCCAAGAATAATAGGAATAGAAACACTAAACATATAGAACAAAGAAAGAATATTAAAAGCTACAAGGGAAATGTCAAGTAACATATAAAGGCAGACCTATCAAAATTACACCTGACTTCTCAAAGCTAGAAGGGCCTGCACAGATGTGTTGTAGACTCTGTCCAGATGCCAGAGACCACAGACCCAGACTACAATACCAAGAGAAACTTTCAATCACCATAGACGGAACAAACAAGATATTCTATGACAAACTCAAATTTAAACAAAATTTATCCACAAATTTAGCCTCACAGAAGGTACTACAAGGAAAACTCCAACCCAAGTAGGTTAACTATACCCAAGAAAATACAGGAAATAATTTCACACTTGCAAAAGAAGGGAACCATATTTGTGTGTGCATGCCAACCCCCCCCCCACACCATCACACTACCAACAACAAAAAATAAGAATTAACAATAATTGGTCTTTAATATCAATAAACTCAATCCCCAACCACCCAAAGGCAAAAGGCTAACAGAATGGATGTAAAAAGAGGATCCATCTTTCTGTTGCATACAAGAAACACACTTTAGGCTAGAGAGATGGCTCTGGGGTTAACAGCACTCGCTGCTCTTTAGGACCAGGGATCAATTCTCAGTACCCACATGGCAGCTCACAACTGTCTCTAATTCCAGTTCGAGGGGTTGCTACACCTTCACACAGATATACATGGAATACATATGAAATAAAAATAAATAAATTAAAAAACAATAAAAATGAATTTAAAAAACACACCTTGACATCAAAGATAGACATTACTTTAGAGTAAAGGGTTGGAAAAAGATTTTCCAAGAAAAATGGACCAAAGAAGCAAGCTGGTGTAGCCATTCTAATATCTAACAAAATATACTTCCAATCAAAATTAGTCAAAAGAAATGGGGAAGGACACCTCATACTCAAAGAAAAAATCTCCCAAGATGACTTCTCAATTATGAATACCTATGTCCCAAAATGCAAGGGCACCCACATTTGTAAAAGAAAGATTACTAAAGCTTAAATTACACATTAATCCTGACACAATGAGAGTGTGAGATTTCAATACCCCACTCTCACAAAAGAACAGGTCACTCAGACAGAAACTATACAGAGAAATAATGAAATTAACAGACGTTTAACTCAAATGGACCTAATAGATATCTATAGAACATTTCATTCAAACACAAAAGAATATACTTTCTTCTCAGTACTTGACAAAACCTTCTTCAAAGTTGACCACACACTTGATCACAAAACAAGTCTCAACAGATAAAGGAAAACTGAAATATCTGCCTGTATCTTATCAGACCATCATGGATTAGAGCTGGATTGAAACAACAGAAAGCTTACACACTAAGAGAAACTGAACAACGTTACTCAATAACCACTGGGTCAAGGAAGAAATTAAGAAATTAAAGACTTCCTAGAATTCAATGAAAATGAACTCACAAGATACTCAAACTATGGGACCCAATGAAAGCAGTGTTAAGAGAAGAGTTCATAGCACTAAATGCCTCCATAAAAAATTAGAGCAATCTCATACCGGCAACTTTATAGGTCACCTGAATGCTCTCGAACAAAAAGAAGCAAACACACTCATGTAAAATTGATGGCAAGAAATTTTCAAATGGGGGGGTAAAATCAATAAATTAGAAACAAAGAAAAATCAATGAAACAAAGTACTAGTTCTTTGAAAAAAAAATAAAAAAGACAGACAAACCCTTATACAAACTAACTAAAAGATTAAGAAAGAATATTCAAATTAACAAAATCAGAAATGAAAATGGGATGGGAGACATAACAACATATACTGAGGAAATCCAAAGCATCATTAAGTCATACTTTAAAGTCCTGTACTCCACAAAATCGGGAAATCTAAAAGAAATGGATAAATGTCTTGATAGACACCACTTACCAAAGTTAAACCAAGATCAGAAAACAATTTAAATAGACCTATAACACCTAAGGAAATAGAAGCAGTCATTAAAAGCCTCCCAACCAAAAAAAAAAGGTCAGGGCCCACCTGACAGTTTTAGTGCAGAATTCTACCAGACTTTCAAAGAACAGTTAATACCAATAGTCCTCAAATTATTCTACAAAATAGAAACAGAAGGAACATTGCCAAATTCATTTTATAAGGTCACAGTAACCTCAATACAAAAACCACACAATGATTCAACCAAGAAAAAGAATTACAAACCAATTTCCCTCATGAATATTGATGCAAAAAATATTCAAATATATCCAAGAATATATCAAAAAGATTATCTACCATATCAAGTAGGCTACATCTCAGAGATTCAAGGATGACTCAACATACCAAAATCTGTCAATGTGATCTATTAAACAAACAAGCTGAAAAGAACCACATGATCATCTTATTAGATCCTGAAAAAGTCTTTGACAAAATCCAACACTCCTTCATGATAAAGTCTTGGAGAGATCAGGGTGTAAGACACATACCTAAACACAATAAAGGCAACATACAACAAGCCAATAGTCAACATCAAATTAAATGGTGAGACAATGAAAGGAATTTTACTAAAATCAGGGACAAGGCTGTCTACTCTCTCCATACCTATTCAACAAAGTACTTGAAGTTCTAGCTAGAGCAATAAGATAACTAAAGGAGATAAAGGGATACAAATTGGAAGGGAAGAAGTCAAAACATCTCTATTTGCAGATGATATATAATATACATAAGCAACTCCAAAATCCTACCAGGGAACTCCTATATCTGAAAGACTCTTTCAGCAAAGTGGCTGGATATAAAAGAAACCCAAATATTTTTTTTTCAGCATCCCTCCTATATACAAACGTTACACAGGCTGAGGAAGAAATCAGGGAAACATCACTCTTCACAATAGCACACAAATAATATAAAATATATTGGTGTAACTCTAACCAAGTAAGTAAAAGACTTTTATGACAAGAACTTTGAGTCTTTGAAGAAAGAAATGGAGAACATGTCAGAAGATGGAAAGATCTCCCATGCTCATGGATCAATAGGATTAACATAATAAAAATGACCATCCTACCAAAAGCAGTTTACAGATTCAATGCAATACCTTATCAATATTCCAACACAATTCTTCATAGATCTTGAAAGATTTTCAGCTTCATATGGAAACAAAAAGACCAAAACCCCAGATAATTAAAACAATCTTGAATAATAAAAGAACTGCTGGAGGTCTCACCATTCCTGACTTCAAATTGTAGTATAGAGCAATAGTAATAAAAACCACATGGTACTGCCATTAAAACTGACAGGTTGATCAATGTGATTGAATTGAAGACTCAGTCATAAATCCATATACCTATGGAAACCCAATTTTTTGATTAACAATCCAGATATAAACATCGAAAAAAAGAGCATCTTCAACAAATGGTGCTGGTCTAACTGGATGTCTGCATGTAGAAGAATGCAAATAGATGCATACTTATCACCCTGCACAAAACTCAAGTTCAAGTGGATCAAAGACCTCAACATAAAAACAGATATACTGAACCTGACAGAAGAGAAAGTGTGGAGTACCCTTGAATGCACTGGTACAGGGGACAAATTACGTCCAATATCTCTGGCACTAAGATCAACAACTGATAAATGGGACCTCATGAAACTGAAAAGCTTCTGTAAGGCAAAGGATACTATCAACAGGACAAAATTATAGCCTATAGAATGGGAAAAGATCTTTACCAACCCCACATCTGACAGAGGGCAAAATTCCAAAATACATAAATAACTAAAGATACTAGACATCAACAAACCAAATAACCCAATTAAAAATGGGGTACAGATCTAAACAGACAGTTCTCAACAGAGGAATTTCAAATGCTGAGAAGAACTTAAAGACATGTTCTTAACTTCCTAAATGACTTTTTGAGATTCCATCCTGCTGGAATGGCTAAGATCAAAACCACAAATGACAGCTCATGCTGGAGAGGATGTGGAGCAAGGAGAACACTACTTCATTGCTGGTGAGAATGCAAACTTATACAGCCACTTTGGAAATCAATATGACCATTTCTCAAAAAATTGGGAATCTATCTATCTACCCTAAGATCCAGCTACACCACTTCTGGGCATATACTCAAAGGACTCTATCCTATCACAAGGACACATGCTCAACTATGCTCATAGTAGCTTTATTTGTAATAGTCAGAGAGTGAAAACAACCTAGATGTCCCTCAACTGAAGAATGGATAAAGAAAAGTTGGTTAATTTACACAATGGTGCATTCCTTAGTTGTTACAAAAAATAAAATAAAAAATAAAAATGAGATATGCAGGCAAATGGATAGAACTAGAAAAAAAACCATCCTGAGTAAGGCAGCTGTGACCTAGAAAGATAAACATGGTATATAATCACTTATAAGTAGATATTACCTGTAAAGTAAAGGATAACCATGCTATAATCCATAGAACCAGAGGAGCTAAGTAACAAAGAAGGCTTGAGGGGGGGGATACATGAATATCCCTGGAAAGGGGAAGTATAATAGATATTGTGGGTGAATGGGGGTGGTGGTGGATGAAAACAAGAGGGTTCAGGTTGGAGGGGGAGGATGGAAGGAGAGAATACTGGGAGAGATGGCTAGAATGGGGGGGGGGGCGTCTTCTGGGTGAGGTAGAAACCTAATGCAATGGAAACTCCCAGTTATCTACAGGGGTAACCCTAGCTAAGAGTAATAGCTAAGGGGAGGGGTGTATAAGACTGAGCTTGCCATCTCCTGTAACCAAACAAGGCTTCCAGTGGAAGGACTTGGACACCAACCCAGGCACAAAACTTCAACACATTTTGTTCTGCTTACAAGATATGCTGGTGTAAAAGTGGCACAGAAATTGTGGGAGTGATCAACCAATGACTGGTCAACCAATGACTGGCCCAGCTTGAGACTCATGCCCTAAGAGGGAGCCTACCTGCCTGGAGAATCAGGATCCAGAGGCTGGATAGCCCAGAGACCTAGGATAGACCCAAACATGACTGGCAAAAAATGTCAATGAAATGATTCCTAATATTCTGCTACGCTCATAGATTGGTGCCTAGACCAATTATTATCAGAAAGCTTTCATCCAGCAACTGATAGAAACAGATCCAGAGACCCACAGCCAAACATTATTATGAAGCTGGGGGAATCCTATGGAAGGAGTGTGTTTGTGTGTGTGGATGGGTGGGAGGATTGTAGGAGCTAGCGGGGTCAAGGATATCACAACAAAATGGCCCATTGAATCAACTAACCTGTGCTCATAGGAACCCACAGAGACTGAATCAATAACCAGGGAGCCTGTATGGGACTGACAGAGATATGTGTGCCTTGGTCTTCTTGTGGGACTGCTAATAGTGGGAGCAGGGCTGTCTCTGATTCTTTTGCCTGCTTTTGGGACCACTTTCCTCCTACTGGGATGCCTGGTCCAGCCTTAATAGGAAGGGAGTCACCTAATGTTATTGCAACTTGATATGCCACATTTGGTTGATATCCAAAGGATGCCTGCCTTTTTCTGAAGACAATTGGATGAGGAATGGATATGGGGAGAAGGGAGGTAGGAGGGAGCAAATGAGAGGACGGAAGAAAGGGAAAACTGAGGTTAGGATGTAAAAAAATTTTTTTTAAAAAAGAAAAAATCAGTATCTATACACCAACAACACACCAAGAAAGATATGGGTACATTCTCATTCACAATAGCTTCAAAAAAAATAATAATCAAGAACTAAAACCTAACCAAGAAGGTGAAAAACTTCTACAATGAAAACTTTAAGTCACTGAAAAAGAGAGATTGAGAATAATACTAGAAAACGGGGAAAATACTCCATGCATGGATTGGTGGAGTTAATGAATATTCTAACCAAAACCTATTTATAGATTTAATGTAATCATAATCAAAACCTTTCTCATTCTTCACAAGATAGAAAACATTATTCTAAAATTCATGTGGGATCACAAAAAAAACCCAAATAGTTAAAACAAACTTCAGTAAAAAGAACAAAGCTGAAAGGATTACTGTTCCAGATTTCAAAATTATTACAGAGCCATTGTAATAAAAAACCAGAATGGTACTGGTAAAACCAAAAAGAACATCCAGACATGTAGACCAGTGAAACATAACAGAAGGAAGAAAGATGGGTACATGTAAATACTGCCACTTAATATTTAATAAAGATGCCAAAAACATAAACTGGATAAAGATAGCAACTACTACAAATGACGCTGGGGAAAAATTCAATGTCTACAGGTAGAAGAATTAAAATAAACCTGTATTTATCACTTTGCATAAAAACTATTTCAAATACCAAAATGTAAAACCTGAACCACTAAAAGTGCTAGAAGAAAAGATAGGCAAGGTCCCACAAGATAAAGGCACGGGAAGACTTTCTGAATAGGACCATTTGCCTAGGAATTAAAGCCAAAAGCTTCTACACAGCTAAAGAAACAAGTGGGGCTGGAGAGATGGCTCAGTAGTTAAGAGCGTTGACTGGTCTCTAGAGGACCAGGATTCAATTCCCAGCATCCACATGGCAGCTCACTGTCTGTAACTCCAGTTTTAGGGGAATCTGACACTCTCACACAGGCATACATGCTTTCAAAACATTAATGCATATAAGATTAAAACAAACAAACAAAAAACAACAACTGAGTAAATAAGAAGCTCATAAAGCAAAGACAAACTTTGGCAGCTATACACCTGACAAATGATTAATATTTATGACTTATAAAATATTCAGAAAATAAGAGTAAAAAAGTGACCCATTCAAAAATGAGCTATTAGCTGGGCAGTGGTGGTGCACGCCTTTAATCCCAGCACTTAGGAGCAGAGGCAGGCGGATTTCTGAGTTTGAGGTCAGCCTGGTCTACAGAGTGAGTTCCAGGACAGCCAGGGCTACACAGAGAAACCCTGTCTCGAAAAACCAAAATAAAAAAAACAACCAACCAACCAAACAAACAAACAAAAATGGGCTATTAATCTGAACAGAGAGTTCTCAAAGGGAGAAATAAAAGTAGCTAATAAGTATCTTTAAAAATGTTCATTACGGGGGCAGACTTGGGAAGACTGGGAAGTGAATGTGATTGGGGTTCATGATGTGAAATTCCTAACAAATAAAAATATTATGAAACCAACTAAATAAAATCAATTATCAGAGAAATGCAAGTCAAAACTACTTTGAAATTTATTTCAGCTTAACCTAGTCAGAATGCCTAAGATCAAGACAACAAATAGAGAGAATACAGGGAAAGGGAACCTTGTTCATTGCTTATTGGTATGGTTGCAAATTCACATATCTACTCTAGATATTAATGTGAGGAACTCTTAAAAAGCTAAGAAATAAAGTCGAGTGGGGGTGACCAGGAGGCAGAGATAGGCAAATCTCTGACAGTTCTAGGCCAGCCTGTCTACAGAGCTAGTTCCAGGACAGCTAAAGCTGTCTCACAACAAACAAAAAGACATCAGAAACAACCTAATTGTCCTTCAATTGATGAAAGGATAGTGAAAATGTGGTACATATACACCTTGCAATACAGTTCAGCTGTAAAGAAAAACAAAATAATGTAATCTGCAATAAACAGATACAACTAGAAAAAAATTATACTGATTAAAGTAACCCAAGACCCAGAAAACAAATGCCATGTGTTCTCTCCCATCTGCAGCTCAAAGCTTTGAATCTTAAGTTATTGCCTTGGAGTAACCAGAGAAAGCAATAAAGTAAAAAGGTACCATGGGGTGGCAGAAAGAGTACTTGAAAGGAGAATAGCAGGATATAGATGATATTAAGGGAGAGATGGGAAAGCGAGGGTGGGTGGAGTTTACATGGGAGGGGAATGTTAGTCAACACAAAAAGAAAAGGAAAAGGGGAAAATAGCATTTATTAAAAGACATAGCCCCTCGCTTGGTCCTTTTGGCTGGGGCAGACACCTAGCTGGTCTGCTCCCGTGAAGACACCATATCCTGAGCCATCCTAGAGGAACCACTGCACTCAGAGCAGCAGGATTTCAGGATCCCAGAGGCGGCCTGAGTCCCAGGAGCTCTTCCACCCAGGAGCTCAGGATCACAGGATCACAGGATCACAGAGACATCTGGACTCTGAGGAGTTTTGACACAAGCAAGATAACTAGAAAGACAGGCTCCAGTCAGAGATAGTGAGTTCAGGTAGCACTAGAGTTAACCAGATGGCAAAAGGCAAGTGAAAGAACATAAGCAACAGAAACCAAAGTTACATGGCATCATCAGAACCCAGTTTCTCCCACCATAGCAAGCCCTGGACACCCCATCACACCGGAAAAGCAGGACTCAGAATTAAAATCACTTCTCATGATGATGATAGAGGATTTTAAGAAGGACCTAAATAACTCCCTTAAAGAAGTACAGGAGGACACAGGCAAACAGGTAGAAGCCCTTAAAGAGGAAACACAAAAATCTCTTAAAGAATTACAGGAAAACACAACCAAACAGGTGAAGGAATTAAACAAAACCATCCAGAATCTAAAAATGGAAACAGAAACAATAAAGAAATCTCAAAGGGAGACTACCCTGGAGATAGAAAACCTAGGAAAGAGACCAGGAGACATAGATGCAAGCATCACCAACAGAATACAAGAGATAGGAGAGAGAATCTCATATGCAGAAGATACCATGGAAAATATTGACACAACTGTCAAAGAAAATGCAAAATGCAAAAAGTTCTTAACCCAAAATATCCAGGAAATCCAGGACACAATGAGAAGACCAAACCTAAGGATAACAGGTATAGATGAGAGTGAAGATTCTCAACTTAAAGGGCCAGTAAACATCTTCAACAAAATTATAGAGGAAAACTATCCTAACTTAAAGAAAGAGATGTCCATGAACATACAAGAAGCCTACAGAACCCCAAATAGACTAGACCAGAAAAGAAATTCCTCCGGTCACATAATAATCAAAACATCAAATGCACAAAACAAAGAAAAAATACTAAAAGCAGTAAGGGAAAAAGGTAAAGTAACATATAAAAGCAGACCTATAAGAATTACACCAGACTTCTCACCAGAGACTATAAAAGCCAGAAGATCCTGGACTGATATCATATAGACCCTAAGAGAACACAAATGCCAGCCCAGACTACTATACCCAGCAAAACTCTCAATTACCATAGATGGAGAAACCAAGATATTCCATTACAAAAACAAATTTACATAATATCTTCCCACAAACCCAGCACTTCAAAGGATAATTGATGGAAAACTCCAACACAGGGAGGGAAACTACAACCTAGAAAAAACAAGAACGTAATCTTCCAACAACCCCAAAAGAAGACAGCTACACATACATAATTTCACCTCTAATAACAAAAATAACAGGAAGCAACAATCATTTTTCCTTAATATCTCTTAACATCAATGGACTCAATTCCCCAATAAAAAGATGTAGACTATCAGACTGGATACATACATAAACAGGACCCAGAATTTTGCTGCATACAGGAAACTCACCTCAGTGACAAAGACAGACACTACTTCCGAGTAAAACTATGGAAAACAATTTTCCAAGCAAATGATCCCAAGAAACAAGCTGGCCTGAAATATACAGAGGCGGATGCTCACAGCTAACCATTGAACTAATCATGGGGTTCCCAATGGAGGAGTGAGAGAGAAGACTGAAGGAGCTGAAAGGGTTTGCGGCCCCATAGGGAGAGCAACAATACCAACCAACCAGAGCCCCCAGAGTCTAAACCACCAGCCTGGGAGCACATAGGGAGGAACCCATGGCTCCAGCTGTATATGTAGGGGAGGGTGACAGTGTCAGGCATAGGTGGGTGAGGAAGTCCTTGGTCCAGTGAAGGCTGGACGCCCCAGTGTGGGGGAAATCATGGGTGGGGAGGTGGGAGTGAGGGGGTGGGGGCACATCCTCATAGAAGCAGGAGGAGGGGGAATGGGATAGGGAGTTCCTGGGTGGGGGGGAAAGGGGATTACATCTGAAATGCAAATAAAATATCCAATAATAATAAATAAATAAATAAATAAATAAATATGCCAAAGAAAAAAAGACATAAAGAATCATATTCTTTTTCATTTACCTAAAATTATAACACATTTAAATGTATATGTGTACATGAATATATAGCTTAAATATAGTTATACATTTTGGGGGACTAATACTCTCCCAAAGAGTGATAGACTATTAAAACTCCAGTAACAGGCCTGAAAACCCCCTTTCAAGTTGTTTGTCAGGAGTTCAAGAGACTCCTAAAACATTACAGCACATTAGTGTTGTCCTTGGTTGCCTCCCAGAGGTTGAAGTTCCTACTGTGGAAGACATTATACACACTTTATACCCAGGACTCAGAGAATCTGAGCTGGATCTGACCTGAAAGCCTCCTCTGAGGAGTAGCTTTCATGGTTCCAGAAGTTGGTATGCAAACTGCCAAGGAAGGGAAGCAACTAACAACCCTACCCAGCTGTAAGTCATAGGAACCAAAGAGCATGGCAAGATATCTCCAAGGGTACAATAATGCTCTCCTATCTTGGTAGCAAGCAATAGGAGGGAAATTATCCCTACTATTGGAAACCCAGCCAATTATCCATTGGCTAGAGAGGTCATATATCTGCATTCTAAATACTTAATCTTAAATCCACAAATAAGTGTAGCTTTCACTCCTCATCAAAATAGCTTCTCATTGCAACAGATGGAGACCATTATTTAAAAACCACAACTGGTCAAAATGTAGAGAACTGACTGTGGAGTGCCAAAACACAATGGATACAACTACAACACAACTCCTGCACCCAAAGCTCAGGAGACACCACAAAAGAGGGAGTAGAAAGATGATAAAAGTCAGGACCAGAAAATCTGGTCTGAGATAGCATTTCTTAGAAATGACAGGGACCCATAATATCTTAATAACATGGCTGCCTAAATAAGACCTGAACAAGAACAGCACCAAGAGACATGCTAACATGGAAGGGATGAATCTCATTGGTCCCCATCCCTAGATAAAGAACTACAGGCAACTAAAGGACTGCTGAGAGAGGTAGAACCAATCTTCTGGAGGGATAAGCCCCCACCACTACTGTATCTAATAATACCAAGTGGTCATCTCTGAAATCACATCAGTGTCTGGAGACTGTTCCACCTGGGTATCCATCCCATGTGCAGTCACCAAAGACAGACGCTGATGTGGATGTCAGGAAGTGTATGCTGACAAGAGCATGATATAGCTGTGTCCTTTGAGGTCTGCCAGAGTTTGACATATTCAGAGGCAGATGCTCACAGCTAACCATTGAACTGATCAAGGGGTTCCCAATGGAGGAGTTAGAGAGAAGACTGAAGGAGCTGAAAAGGTTTGAGGCCCCATGAGGAGAGCAACAATACCAACCAACCAGAGCTCCCAGGGTCTAAACCACCAGCCTGGGAGCACATAGGGAGGGGCCCATGGCTCCAGCTGTATATGTAGGGGAGAATGGCCTTGTCTGACATAAGTGGGAGAAGAGATCCTTAGTCCTGTGAAGGCTGGATGCCCCAGTGTGGGGGAATTTGAGGGTGGGGAAGTGGGAGTGAGGGGGTAGGTGGGGGCACATTCTCATAGAAGCAGGAGGAGGGGGGATAGGATAGGGAGTTCCTGGGCAGGGGGAAATGGGGTAAGAGGATAACATCTGAAAATGTAAATAAAATATCTAATAAAAAAATTAAAAAAAAAGTCTAAGAATTACACTAGTGTGTGTATGTATGTATGTATGTATGTATGTATCACCAAATGGACCAAGCAAGTTGTATTTATATATTTATGCAATAAAAGGAAAAGAGCCATGAATTTGAGAGGAAGTAGGGAGAAACATGGAAGCGGTTAGAAAAAAATTGAAGGGGAAAAGATATATTTATATTTAATTAAAAAATATTTTTAAAAGAACCCTTAAAATTAGGCCAGCAAAATTGCTCAGTGAACAAGGATGTTGCACTAAGCTGATAATCCAAGTTTCCAAGTTCTAGGATTACTGACAATGGGAGAAATAGGAATACACACACACACAACACACACACACACACACACACACACACAACACGTACGTATGTACGTGTAATAATTAATGAAAAAAGAGGGCATGCCTTAGAGGAAGGAAAGACAGAGAAGAACTGTTATGGTATATTATAATCTCATAAATTAAAAAAAAACTATATAAAATTGTTAAATTCCTAGAAAATATTAATTGTCTAAAATAACATAAAAAGAATTTGAAAATTTCAATAGCTAGATAAAAAGTAGAGAAACTAAATCAATAATAAAAAAAAGCTTCTAACAAAGAAGGACCTAGGCTAGGCACAGTGGCAGCCAACTGTAATACCAGCACCACCTACCTAGGGAGAAACTGTCAATGAATTAACCAACCTGTCCCCAATCTGGTGAGTTCAGTTAAATACTTTAAATAAAATAATAGCAATTATTCTCAAACTGTTCCAAAACACAGGAAAAAAAAAGGTGTTCATTTTTATAAAGTGTGCATTACCTTCATCCAAAAGCTAGAAAAAGAAAAGAACACTAAAATAAAACCATAAACACAAATCTCTTATTGACCGTTGATATAAAGCATCCTTAATAAAATATTAGAAGACTATTACACGGGTTGTATCCCATCACTGAATGAGATCTATCTTGGAAATACAAGAGCAGTTCAACATAAGAAAACCACATCAGTAAAAAGTAAACAAGGGGGCTGGAGAGACAGCTCAGTGGTTGAGAGTACTGGCTGTTCTTTCAGAAGACCCTGGTTCAATTTCCAATACTCACATGGTAGTTCACATTTGTCTATAAAGCAAAACACTAATGCACATAAACAAACAAGCAAACAATGACAAAAAGAATGGATGAACATTAGTCTATGCTGAAAACCAAATTCATAAAATGCAATATTATATCAAGACTAAAAATTATTCTTATAGGTCTGGCAAGATTGCTCAGTGGGTGAATGAACTTGCTGGCAAGTTCAATGCCTTGGATACACACTTTGGAAGGAGAGAACCAATTCTTGCAAATTTTCCTCTGACCTCTATGTACACATAATGTCATGTATGTAACTGTGCATATAGAATGCATAAATAAACAATAAAGGTCTAGAGTCATATAAACATTCTCAGAAAAAACTATAAAGGCCTGATATAGGGTATTCAATTAATATCACAGTAAACAGTGAAAACAGATATTTCCTCTATGATCAAAATAAGACAGGGACTGGTTCAGTCAGTTGCTGGGTGGACTCAGAGGATGGTTATGCTAGGCTCCTGTCTACAAGCATAATAGAGTATTATTAATAGTGTCAGGGATTGATGCTTTTCCATGGAATGTGTTTCAAGTTGGGCCAGTCATTGGTTGGCCAGTCCCTTTGTCTCTGTTCCCTCCCGGAGTCTGCATTTCTTTTTTTTCTATTTTTTTTTAATTTTATTTTTTTATTGGATATTTTATTTACAGTTCAGATGTGATCCTCTTTCCCCATTCTCCCCCCCATACACAAGAACCCCCTATCCCATCCCCCTCCTCCTACGTCTATGAGGATGTGTCCCCACCTACCCCCTCACTCCCACCTCCCCACCCTCAAATTCCTCCCCACTATGCATCCAGATTTCATGAGACCAAGGATCTCCTCTTCCACTTATGCCAACAAGGCCATCCTCTCCTACATATACAGCTGGAGCCATGGGTCCCTCCCTATGTGATCTCAGGTTTGTGGTTTAGACTCTGGGAGCTCTGGTTGGTTGATATTGTTGCTCTCTCCCCATGGGGCCACAAACCCTTTCAACTCCTTCAGTCTTCTCTCTCACTCCTCCATTGGGAACCCCTTGATCAGTTCAATGGTTAGCTGTGAGCATCTGCCTCTGTATATGTCAGACTCTGTCCAACCTCTAAGGAGACAGCTATATCATGTTCCTGTCAGCATGCACTTCCTGGAATCCACATCAGCGTCTGTCTTTGGTGACTGCACATGGGATGGATACCCAGGTGGAGACAGGACAAATTTTGGGTTGAAAATTTTGTGGGTGGGTTGGTATCTCTATTGTTCCACTGGAGGGTCCTGCTTAGCTACAGGAGGTGGCCACTTCAGGCTTCATATCCCTCACAATTAGGAGTCTCAGCTAGAGTCACCCTCATAGACTCCCTGGAGCCTCCTCCATCCCAGGTCTCTGGTAAGTCCTAGGAATGCCCACCCCATCCCCACTCCTGCTGATTTCCATTCACTCCCCCTCCACATGCTTTCTCTACACCTGATCTCTGGCCCCTTTCCCCTCCCCCATTCCCTCTCCTACCCAGTTCTGAAACAGATGTTGTTTGTAGAGACCCATAGCCAAACATTAGCAAGAACTCTGGAAGTCTTGTGGAAGGGTTGGGAGATGGACTGTGAAACCCGGAGAGGATAGGGATTCTATAAGAAGTCCAAAGAGTCAACTAACCTGGATCCTTGGGGGCTCCTAGAGGATGAACCACCAACCAAAGAGCATACAAGGGCTGGACCTATGCCCCCTCACACATATGTAGCAGATGTGCAGCTTGGTCTTCATGCTGGTCCCCAACAACTGAAGCAGCGGCTTACCTTGACTCTGTCGCCTGCCTGTGGATCCTGTTCCCCTAACTGGGATGTCTTGTCTGGCCTCAGTGGGAGAAGATGAACTTAGTCCTGCATGAGTTGAGGTGCCAGAGTGGGTTGATACCCAGGGGGACCCCCCCCTTCTCAGAAGAAAATGGTGGGGCAGGAGGAAGGGTTATGTGAGAGGAGGACTGGGAGGAGAGACAGGACTGTGATCTGGTTGTAAAGTGAATAAATAAATAAATTGAAAAAAGACAGGGGCTGAAGATGTAGTTTAGCTGGTAGATTGTTGACTAATGTTTGATTCAATTCCCAATCCCACATACACAGAGGGAGGTTGGGGAGGGAGAGAAAGGGAAAATAGAAAGGGGGAAGGAGGAAAGGAAAGCAGGGGGGAGGTAGAGTCAGCACAAGAATGCCAATTTTACCACTACTACTAAACACTGTACTAGAAGTTTTACACAGAAAAATTGGGATGGGGAGGAGGTTGTAGAGTAATAGCAGTAGTCACAGTGATCATGGAGGCAGGATCAAATCAGCTGTATGGTTGTAGAGAATCAAGAAAGAATTAACTGCAGATAAAGATGCTACTCTAGACCACGTGAGAATAATCATGGTGATAAAGTTTCTTAAACTGATTCATAGAAATTTTCATATACTGCTGTGATTTGAATGAAAAATAATCCCTACAGGCTCACATGTTTGGCTGGCACTATCTGATGGCACTGTTTTAGAAGGTTGTAGAATCTTTAGGAAATGGATTGTTGCTGGAAGAAGTGGGTCAGTGGAGGAAGGCCTTGAACTTGTATTGCTTGGCCCTGATTCCTGTCTATTATCTGCTCCCTGACTGAAGATGCAATATGACAAACTCATGTTCCTGCTGGTCCTCCCTTCTTTACTATGATGCACTGTACTTTTTCAAATCATTAAGCCAAAATAAACTCTTCCTTCCTTAAGTTGCTTCTCACAAAAAAGTAATTCAGAAAATTGGTGCTGAGAAGTGGGACTGTTTACTATAATAAACCTGCTAATGGATTAATAGAACTTTTTAACTTTTTACTTAATTTATTTTATTTTTTATTTTGCATATAGGTGTTTTGCCCGCATGTATGTCCATACAATGTGTTCAAGGTGTCCAGAGACCAGAAGATGGTATCAAACTCCCTGGAATTGGAGTTACACTTGCTTGTGAGCTACCAAGTGGCTGCTATACTCCTTGCCTGAAGCTTTCCTTGGCAAATAGATCTTATAGTTCTGGCTTCTCCAGTACCCTAGGGTCTCTCCAGTCCCCTAAGGTCTCTATTGTAACTTGGATTTCTTTACCTTAATAGCTTCACACAGTGGCCTATTGTGTCTCCTTGCAGGGACTCCACCCCTGCCACACATTGCCTGGATTCAGCCACATGTGGAACCATGGTACAAAACTTGATCATTTCCTCAATCCTGAGTTTTTCATGCCCCCAAAACCAGTATCATGTGGGTGATACTGCCATGATCAGCTGCCAGCTCAATATATATATATATATTTCCTCTTAGATCAAAGATACAGTGTCCTCTGTATGCTTTGGTAACTGAATCTTAGAAATATTTTTTACAAAGCTGTTTTTAAAACCAGGAACTTCATTCAGTGATACTGTCAACTCTATCCCTGTCTTAAAATGAATTTGTATGTTCACTAGTTGCAGCCTTGGTAGATGAGTTCCTCCTTAGGATACCTTCCTATCTATCATCCCAGCACTCTTTTATTAGTGTTAGTCTCTTTAACAAAACCACATCTACTTTTGTTTCTTCCGTGGCCACATTTTAAAACTCAGTCAGGCTATTTTCTTCATCACACTGCACATTTTTCATATCTTAATGCACTATCTGGTTGAGAAAAGCAAGGAGTATCCAAGACACATCCTAACCTGAATGTTATCCTGTCTTGAGATTTTTTTTTCCACCAAAAAAAAAGTATTCACCTTTTCTTAGGATGCTGCCAGAATACATCCAGATCAATCAATAGAATATGAATGACCCCTAGGCTAGGTCCTGATAGAGACTTTGCTCCCTTCTGAAGCCTCAACTGGTACTCCATTGCCCACATTTCTTTTGGCATTCTACTTTTTCTCTCAATCCCATTAAAATGTCTCATTTTGTTTTTCTTACAGTATTTAAGGGCTTTTTTATTCTATATCTCCCAAATCTTTTACATTCCACCTACAAACCAGTTCTAAAGGCCTATGAACCGCAGGGCTGGAGGGATGGCTCTGTTAAGAGTGTTAGCTGAATGTTCAAGTGGCAATGATTTCCTTCAAGTATTATTGTTACTACAAGCTCTGCTGGCAGTGGCCAGAAAATGATGATCCACAAGATACAGTAGTAACCAAATGAGAAAACCCAAAATATAAGCAATTCTTTGATTTTGGGTATATGCCTATGGCAGATCCCAAATTTCTATGCCAGAACACACACACACACACACGAAAGAAAACCTTTGTGCTAAGGGTGTGATAGGAATGAAGTAATAAAGGCCTGTTTTAAAATTCATAGCATATGGAGACCAAAACAGAAGTGCTTCTGAGTAACAGGCACAGAGAGCTGCTACTGTCAAACTTGCTTCATTTTACAGAGTACTAACATTTATTACTTTTTAGAATTAGAATTCTGTATAAACTTCTCTTAAACTAACATTTTTACCCAATATATAAGAACTATCAGAAATTGACAAATTTCTGCTTTTAAAAAAAACTAAGGATCTCCTCTCCCACTGAGGCCTGACAGGGCCATCCTACTTGGTCCCATGAAGGCTGGATGCCGTGTGTGGGGGAATTTGAGGGTGGGGAGGTGGGAGTGGGGGGAAAGATGGGGACACATCCTTATAGAAGCAGGAGGAGGGGGAATGGGATAGTGGGTTCCTGGGCGGAGGTGGGGGAATGGGGTAAGGGGATAACATCTGAAATGTAAATAAAATATCCAATAAAAATAATAATAATAAAAAACTAAATATCTGTGTAAAACTTAAAAAGGAAAAACCAAATTGGAAAGGCAAAAATAAAATCATCCCTATGTATATAAAATTCTAAAGAACCTACCATAATTGAGTTGAGGGTTGGGGGGTGGAGGGGACATTATAGCTAGTAATAGAATTCTACTAAGTTGGAAAAAGTTATGATCAATATACAAGAATTAGTCCTGTTTCTATACATTAGCAATAACTAATATATAAGGAAATTAAGAAAATTGTATTTCTAGTAATATCAAAAATGAGAAGGAATAAATCTAACAAAGGAAGTATTAAAGGTAAAAGAAAAACTACAAAGGCATAAATAAATGTAAAGACATCCAATCTTAGTATTAAGACATCTAAGGTTGGATGTCTAACACTGTTAAGACAATAATAGTCCCCAAACTGATCTATATATTTAATGCAATTCCTTTCAAAGCAAGTTCGTGGAAATGGAAACATTGGTTCTAAAATTTGAATGGAATGCAATGGATCCTTAACACTCAAAACATTCAAGAACGTATCAAAAATATTATCCTCTGTAATTAAAATTGGTTTTACTCTACAGATATAGAGATGGTTCAACATATAAAATTCAATAAACATAATCCACAACATAAATAAACTAAAGGACATAAACCACTGAATCATCTCATTAAGTGCAGAAAAGTCCTGTGACAAAGTTTAACATCCCTCAATGATAAAAGTCTTGAAGAATCTAAGGATACAGAGGATTTATCTCAACAATAATAAAAGCAGTGTACAAGAAATCCACAGCCAACATCAACCTAAATGGTGAGAAACTCAAAGCATTTTCACTAAAATCAGGAATAAGACAAGGTTGTCCACTCTCCTGACTCCTGTTCAACAGAGTACTTGAAGTCTTAGCTAGAACAATAAGACCAGTGAAGGAGATAAAGGGAATACAAATAAGAAAGGAAAAAGCCAAGGTATCTTTATTTTTAGATGATGTGTTTCTATACGTAAAAGAACCTTAAAGATGTCATCAGAAACCTACAGCTGATAAATACATTCAGCAAAATAGCAAGATACAACATTAACATACAAAAACTAGTAGTCTTCCTATATATAAATGACAAGTATACTGAGAAAGAATTCAGAGAAACAATACCTTTCACAACTGCCTCAAAAATATCTCAGAATACTCAAAAGAAGTGAAATTTTGTACAATCAAAACCTTAAGACACTAAAAAGAAAAACTGAAAGAGACAATAGAAGATGAAAAACCTTCCCATGTTCATGGATTGGCAGAATTAATATTGTGAAAACAGCCATCTTGCCAAAAAGCAAGCTATAGATTTAATACAATCCCCATCAAAATGCCAATACAATTCTTCAAAGAAATTGAAAAACAATCTTAAATTTCATAAGGGAAACACAGAAGTCCCAGGAGAGCCAAAAAGTGCTGAATAACAACAAAAGTTTTAGAGCTATCACTGTATCAATTTCATATCCTATTATAGACTCATTGATCAACAGATTAAGTTGCAGATTCACAAACAAACACACCTGAGTTTTGATAAAGAATCCACTAATACTCATTAGAGAAAAGACAACTGATCAAACTAGATAGCTACCTGTAGAAGAATGAGACTTGAACAACATCTTTCATGTTGCACAAAAGGCAACTCCAAATGGATTTAGGAACTTAATATAAGTCCTATTACCCTGACCCTGATAGAGTAGATATGAGGGAGTATGTCTGAATTCACTGGTATAGGAAAGGACTTTCTGAACAAGACCATGATAGTACAGGCATTAAGACCAACAATTAATAAATGGGCCCTCATGAAACTAAACAGTGTTTGTATAGCAAAGGACACAATGAATTGATTAATGAGGCAACCTACAGAATGGGGAGAAATCTTATCAGATTTCTATAGAAGTTTGGATGAGAATGTTCTGTATATACACATTTAAATATTTGGTCCCCGATTGGTGGAACTGTTGGGAAGGAATAGGTGTTACCTTGTTAGGAGAGATGTGTCACTGGGGATGGGCTTTGAGGTTTCAACAGATTTGTGCCATGCCCAGTGCACATTCTCTGTCTCCTGCTTGCAGTTTAGGTGTGGGCTGTGTGTCAGGAGGATCACAAGTTTGAGGCTACCTTTAGTTATTTAATAAAACCTGCCTCAAAAAGAGCAATATTGCAATCTTCCTATAAGGAGGTCACTTGACTATGATATTATGATAGACAGAAAAGAGCAAACCAGAAAAATGAGGCAAGGAGATAGGAGTCTGAAACTACATAGCAACAACTAGAAAAATACTCTATCCATTTCTTGCATCTACTCTTCTGTCTTCTCCCAGTAGAGCTCACCTATCTGAGGCCTGTACAGAAATGAGAAGAAATACACAATGTTCCTCTCTAACAAAAAAGGGAAGAAAAATTAGCACATACAGAATATATAAAAAATAACTAACAAACACAGAATAAAAAGTCCTAAAAGGAAGCCAGGTAGTGGTAGCATATGCCTTTAATCCCAGCACTAAGGAGGCAGAGGCAGGTGGATCTCTGAGTTCAAGGCCAGACTGGTCTACATGAGTTCCAGGACAGCCAGGGAGTACAGAGAGAAACCTTGTCTTGAAACAAAAAGAAGAGGAGGAAGAAGAGGAGGAGATGATGATGATGATCAAGGAAACAATTATAATACAATGTGAAAAGAACTACAAATCCGTAAGAAAATTTTTGAAAAGAAATAATTGAAAGAATGGATAGCTCAAAGAAAATGAACAAAGGGTCAACAAATATATAAAACAAAGAAGCAAGCACCACCTTTAGTTATAGAACTTAAATGGTTCATAATATCCACTGACTATAAGAATGTAAGGGAAAATGAATTTCTCACACACTATTCATAAACTGATCCTTTTGAAACATAGTTGGACACTATCAATATGTATCTTGTATACAATCTTCAACTTAACAAGTTTTCCTATTCTAGAGAGACATTTCCTGGCAAAATAGACATAAAAGATTATTACAAGAATTTTCAATGCAATAAAAAAAACCTTAAGAACAACCAAAATGTCACAGAAAGGAATAAACATTGTGATTCTACAGAAAGGTTTGCAGCAAGCAAACTGCAAGCAAACTGCAAGCAAACTGCAAGCAAACCTTATATATATATATATATATATATATAATATATATATATATATATGGATAGCTCAAAGAAAATGAACAAAGGATCAACAAATATAAAACAAAGAAGCAAGCACCACCTTTAGTTATATATATATTATATATTATATATAATTATATATAATATATAATATATATAATTATATATAATATATAATATATTATACATTATATATTATATATATAAGTTGCATGAGCACAACGAAAAGAAAATATGCTCAGAAAGTATCAGGTTCAAGGAATTTTGGCTTCTCTAGCTTTTTAGTCTCAGTCAATGAAAATTACATTTATATAATTTTGAAAAAAGCAAAAAAAAAATCAACATTATTGTTACCTACATTATATAAACCAGCGCTTTAATCATTATATTATTCCAAAATCATCATATTTTAGGATTTGTTTCTTATATATGTAAAGTTCAACGAGGGTCATTTCAATTTTCTGTCAATACTTTAAGGGAATTGATTCCAGAATGTCCTCCTCCATAAACCAAAACCCATGTGTGCTTAAATTCCTTATATAAAATATTATTGTATTTGTATATACTCCATGCCCTTCATTATTTACTTTGAATGTAAATAGTTGTACTATACAAGTTAGAGGAAAATGGAAAGAAGAGTCTGTATATGTTCAATACAGATGTAATTTTTTCCACATATTTTTGATCTATGAATGAAACAATGGATATGGAATGCTCAGCTATGGAGAGCTGATGGTATATACCTTTGCAAGAAATGAATTGATTAACATAGAACATTAAAATACAGATGATAACAGTCAAATGAGCAGGAGAGGAAATGAGTTTGCGGAAGTGAAACATAAATAGTATCAAAACCAGATGACAGCTAATTATAAGAGAACTATACTACAATGGAGGACTTGCCATGAGTTAGGAACTGAGGGCCTAATGCTGGGTATAAGCACAATCTCTAATTCTTACAACTTATGGGGATACAGATACCTGACATTTTACAGAGCAAGAAAACATGGCTCAGAAAAAAATAAGTATCTAGCTTAAGGTTGAGACCTATGTTTATTGCAGGCTGTTTTCTCTTAGACTTAGGATTGAAATTGAGCTAAAGGGAACTCTTTTGATCTAGCCCCATATTCTAACATGTTTCTTACTATACTCAGCATCCTTGAAGCATGCTCCCAAGCTGTCTTGCTCATCGAGACTGGCATTCTCCTCCTCTTCACTTTCATTTTTCCAGTATGCTGGCCTCTTAATGGGCCGCTTCCCTGGGGTGCGCTGGGAAGCAGGACTATTAGACACAGTGCCCAGCCCCCTGCTGAAGCTCCCACTGCTTCGGTCTTGCCCTCCGGTCCACCAAGCCTGCAGACTGGAGGTAGCTGGTGAAGATGATGAGGACTGCAGGTTGGCCATACACAACATGCCCTGGATGGCCTCTTGAGTGCTGGGGGAGGCTGGGGCCTCACTGTAAAGGACAAAGGAGAAACACTGGGGAAGTTATTGTAGCAAGAAGAAACCAACTGTTAGAACACTCAGGAAGAATATAGCTATGGCAATCAAGGTGTTATAAAGGAGAGAAACATCCATGGTTAAGAATGAAGATAATACTAAAATCTGTTTTCATGAAAAGCTGGTTTTGCCTCAAGTCTCTCTAAAGACAAGCAATGAAGAGAGGCAGAATCCTCTTTCTCCATCTATGCTGCATTATTTTTTTTTTTATTAACAATTCTCTTTCTATGACTCTCCCTGGCCCATTTCCAAAGTATTTAAAATTGATTCTTCCTCAAGTCTACATATCCTGTCACTGCCAGCTCTGAAGATTCTAAGGACAGTTTTCACATTCACATTACTCTTTCAGCATAAATATTCTTGTTGTCTGTTTACTTGGTTAAGTAATGGGCATGGTGGTACAAGCCTGTAATATCAGCTCTCACTTGGAGGCAAGGCAAAAGTACTAGGAGTTCCAGACCAGCCTGGGCTAAATAAAGATACCCTGTCTCAAAACCCAAAACAAATAAAAATGTTCAACAAATAATTAGCTGCCCTAGCCCTTTGGGTGGTACTCTTTTGATAGCCTGGAAAATGAAGATTACTCACGTGAGGGCAGCATAGTCAGGTCCCCCACCTGCCTGCTGGCCTTAAGTAGATCAAGAATTCCACCAGCTCCACTCCCATTTCCAAGCTTGCTTTCAACCCCTTCCACCATGTCTTCATCTGTTGTATAGTCCTCCTGTTAAGGAAATAAAATATTGTCTCAATTGTACAGGGCAGGTCTGGTAAGTTTCCAATACAGGGTTGACATTGTGAGTCCTAAATGTAGACCATCTATTATGCAGTACATTTATCATTGCATTTTAATCTTTATAGCATCTTTGTAAAGCACTATGATTCCTATTTGACAGATAAGCAATCTAGGGAACAATGAAGTAAAAAAAATGTATGAAGGATATCATGTATCCTTCATATGTATCATAAACTTCAAATAGATACTCTCTTTGCTAAGTGATACTGCCTTTTATTTTAATACTTAAAAGTATTTAACTAAATTATATTTTCCATTTATATGCTGGTCACAACTTAGTGTGCAATTTGATTTTTTGTAGGCCAGAAATTGAATCCAGGTCTTTACACAGGCTAAGCAAATGCTCTAAAGTGAAGAATATCCACAGTCTAGCATTCAGTATTCATCTTATATTTCAGAGGTTATATATTTTTCCTTTTCCAGATCCAGGATATATTCCTACCTCAATGTCAAACTCAACTTCTCCAGGTTCACGAATTCGATTGGGATCAGAGCAAGGTTTTGCACGGGGCAACTTCCGGGGAAATTCTAAAATACAATGCAATATATTAGTATGAAGCTAGGGTTATGCACCATTAATCCCAGCACTTGGGAGGCAGAGGCAGGCAGATTTCTGAATTTGAGGCCAGCCTGGTCTACAGAGTGAGTTCCAGGACAGCCATGGCTACACAGAGAAACCCTGTCTTAAAATAAAAACAAACAAACAAACAAACAAAAATTGCATTGTTCTTGAAGTAATGGCCACCAACAAATAATTCAAAGAGGTGAGGAGCTGACTGAGAAAAACCAAAAACCTCTCATATTGTAGGTATATAGAGCTTGGTACATCCAAAAACCATCAAGTTTAAACCTAAACAAGTATGAAATGACAGGACAGGTGAAAATAATACTTGATCATACAGAATACAGAAACATACTTGATCTTAATAACAGGTTCGCCTTTTCCTTTCCCAATCTCTCATCAATCTGCAGCTCATCAT
This sequence comes from Mastomys natalensis, assembly GCA_021653895.1. Classification (NCBI taxonomy): domain Eukaryota; kingdom Metazoa; phylum Chordata; class Mammalia; order Rodentia; family Muridae; genus Mastomys; species Mastomys natalensis. The sequence goes on from JAJTUV010002992.1 coordinate 78,244, forward strand.
CTGAATCCAGTCAAATTCATCTCCCATGACCTGTTCTGCTACCAGTCTTGCACTGTCTACCTTCTTTGCATTTTGGCTCTCCGAGACTTGGATATGCTCTTCACCCTCTTCGTACTAGAAAAATGGAATAAGACCATAAATGAGTCATGGTAGGGCTAATGAATCAATGGTAGAACGCATGCTTAACTATCCAAATTCTAGCCTCAATCCCTCTCATACTTTTCCCAAAATTAATTCTCCTCTAAGTTATTATGCATGTAATCCTCATCAAAATGCAGTTTATTTTTGTAATAACTGGCATGTACATGAATACCATATTTACATCATTTCCACTAAGCCCTTCCTTCATGTTACCCTACTCCATCTCAAATTCATAAACTTTTCTTTGTTCCTTATGTTACAATGATAACTTACCACACACACACACACACAAATACAGTCTACTGATCCATAGTGCTGCTTGTATGTTTAGGTGTTTAGGGCTGGTCTCATGGGATTGAATAACCTATCTGGGGCCTCATGCCTGAAGAAGAATGATTCTTACTTTCCTGTAGCTCTTCACATAGGCTTGAGATCTTGTGTGACTTCCCCCATTCATGGTAGGATGACAACTGCTGTGGCCATCACACAAGCCTTGTTTAGGTGATCATATTAAAATTAAATTCTCAAAAATTACTACAAAAATAAATGATCAACTGTTTTCAGAACCAACAAATGCATTGTGTTTGTGTATGGAACTGTCAAAAAACAAAACTTGACATATAAAGGAAGGGCCCAAATAGGTAATACTTCTTTAAAAAAAACAGCACTGAGGCCTGGAGGGCCTCCGCTGCGGCGGTTTGGAGAGGCGGAACTATGTCTTCTCCTTAATTATCATGTGAGGGCCTAAGAATTTAATGGGGGGAAAAGCGTGGAAGAGGACTAGGATCCAAACTGGCGGATTTCCCGTCCTTCGCTGCCCTCTCGGCTCTCCTGCCAGCCGTGTTACCAGGGTGTCTCCCTTACTTCATCCCTGAAACAGCCTTCTTAAACTGTTTAAATGAGAATGTCCTTGGCTCAGAGAGTACTCCTCACCTGGCTTTTCACATTACTCTTCCTCATCATGTTGGTGTTGAAGCTGGATGAGAAGGCACCATGGAATTGGTTTCCTCATATTTATTCCAGTCTGGATATTTGACACTATTCTTCTCGTCATGCTGATTGTGAAAATGGCTGGTCGGTGCAAGTCTGGCTTTGACCCCCGACATGGATCACACAATATTAAAAAAAAAGCCTGGTACCTCATTGCAATGTTACTTAAGTTAGCCTTCTGCCTCGCACTGTGTGCTAAACTGGAACAGTTTACTACCATGAATCTTTCCTATGTCTTCATTCCTTTATGGGCCTTACTGGCTGGCGCTCTAACAGAACTTGGATATAATGTCTTTTTTGTGAGGACTGACCTCCAAGTACATCGTCTCATTTCTGTTGCTGTTCAACAAGCTATACAGTATTTCCGAATCTTTGCTGGTTTCAAGAATAACAGAACTGAGGGAAAATACTGAGTGTGGCATGAACTTGTAGCTAACCCAAAGCTAAATTATTCAATATTTGAGTTGATGTCTTTATTATCCCTGTGTAAATAAAGCTTGTTTCTGACCTCAAAAAAAAAAAAAAAAAAAACAGCACTAAAGTACTTAAATGACTTAGTTTCAAAAATGATAAAGTAATTAGGAACTATGAGATTGGCATAAGAATAAACGTATATGCTGGGAATGCAAGTGTATGCCTCTAATCCCAATGCTTTGGAAGCAGAGGCAGGCTGATCTCTGTGAGTTTGAGGCCTGCCTGGTCTATGTAACAAGATCCAAGGCAGCTAGCATTATATGGTAACACATTATTCTAAAACACTGTCCCCAGGTGGTGGTGGCTCACACCTATATTCCTAACACTCAGGAGGCAGAAGCAGGGAGATCTCTGAGTTCAAGGTTAGCCTGGTCTACACATCGAGTTCCAAGACAGCCAGGACTACACAGAAACTCTGTCTCAAAGTGAATTCCAGACAGCCAGGGCTATACAGAAAAACTCTGTCTCGAAAAAAAACAGAAAAAAAAAGAAAAGAAAATAGATCTATATTTTCACCTTACACAAAGCTCAAGTCCAAGTGGATCAAGGACTTCAACATAAACTACATACACTGAATCTAAAGAAGAGAAAGTGGAAAGAGCCTTGAACTGATTGACACAAGGGGGAAATTTCCTAAACAGAACTCCAATGGCTCAGACTCTAAGATTAAGAATTGATAAATGTGACTTCATGAAACTGAAAAGCTTCTGTGAGGCAAAAGACATAGTCAATAGGATGTCAGTAAGATAACTTGAAATCAAACAAAAGATCCAATACACATTTCTCCACAGTAATATACAAATAACCACAACCAGACACACAAAAATATATTCCATACCATTAGTCAATAGGAAAATCCAAACTCAAAGGATAGTAAAGTATGGTGGAGCATACCTATCATCCCAGTACACCAGAGACAGAGGCAGAAGGATGGTGAATTTGCCTAGGCTAACAAGGAAAGAGTCTATGTCCAAAACAAAAAGAAATCTGACTAGTTTTGATAACATGGGTACATCTGTAGCAGCACATTATGCTAAGTGAAACACAAACCATACAGAAAAGAAAATGTATGATCTTATTTTTATCTCTTATCTATAAAAAAACAAACAGAAATTTTTTTAAGTAAAGGGTACTGTGGTAGTTATGAAGGATAAGGTGAGATGGAACAGACATTGGTTAAGAGGTACAGAGTTCACAGTTATGTAGTATGAGTAAGTTCTAGAGTCTTATTTGTGGCAGGAATTTCTCTGTTCAATCTATTTTATATATATGGAGCAGGAGTCCTATGATTGGACAGGGAAAGGGGAGGCTGAGCTAAGAATTGCAGAGAAAGAGAGATGGAGAGAGGAAAGAGAGAAGAAGCCAAGATGGAGATGGAGGGACAGGATGATTCAGAACCAGTGTGTCTTTAAATAGCCACGGGTAGTTATGAATATCTTATAAGGTTAGAATAACTGGGATAACTTGTCTAATCTAGTTGGGCAGCTTGTATATTTATCAATTGGACCAGAAATTATTGTGTGGGGCATCTTGTATTTAAGAATTGTTGATATATAAATCTGACTTGTTAATTATAAGCTTCAAGAGTTTTGTTTTACTGGGATACTGGAATGTGGGCCGGCTGACCAGGGGGGTTATATGGCTGAGAGGGTACGGGTGGCACTGAGGCAGTGAATCGGAGCTGGGAAGGGTGCATGGGGAGAGAGGTGGAGGCAGAGGAAATGTCAAGTAAACAAGCCCACCAGCGGCACCAACCCACATGCTACAACCACTCCAGCACCATAAGCTGTGGGGCTAGCTAGAGACAAAGGCCCGTAGGAGCACGCCAGGGCAGAGAGTTGGCAGCAGTCGCGTGGGAACCTGCCATATTGTTTTTTAATACCTCTCACAATAGGTGGTGAACCAATGTGTTGGGCAAGAATTCACTAAAAATTTAACATTATTAGTCTAAGAGTCAGGGTTTATTTATTTATTTATTTATTTATTTATTTATTAAAAAGTGAGTAGCTGGGTAGCACTAAACAAGTCATGTGAACTCAAGTGTGGGAATTGAAAGCAGCTCTGAGACAGGAGAAGGAGAATGAAGTTGCCTACTTCTGGAGCAGAGATTAATTGAACTGTGAATTTATAAAAATGGATTGTTTGCTTTTAGGAAAGAGTTATATACAGATTCCATACAAATCACGTGGGAAACTAGGATAGGGAAAATTAGTCACTGACACTAAGTAGAGGTGCCATGTTAATAATCCTATACACTTGAAAACTTCTAACTCTATAGATATTAGACATAAAAAACATTAACTTTCCCAATGGAGAAGATAGAGTGAAGGGCTGAAGGATTTGAGAGGATTCGAGACACCGTGAGGAAAGCAACAATACCAACCAACCAGAGCCCCCAGGGTCTAAACCACCAGCCCTGGGAGCGCTTAGGGAGGGACCCATGGCTCCAGCTATATATGCAAGGGAGCTATATATATAAGTGGGAGAAGAGATCCTTGGTCCCATGAAGGCTGGACATGGGGGGGGATATTCGAGGGTGGGGAGGTAAGGTACAGGGGAGGGTGGGTGGGGGGTACACCAATGTGGAGGCAGGAGGAGGGGGAAGGGATAGTGAGTTCCTGGGAGGGAGGGGGGGAAATGGGGTAAGGAGAGAACATCTGAAATGTATAAAAAATTTCCAATAAAAAATTTCCAAAAAAAAAAAAAAAACATTATTACTGTATCCATTAACTATAAAATATTTGGGATTAGGGATGCAGCTCAATGGTACAGTACTTTGTCTAGTATGCATGAGGTCCTGGGTTCCCTCCCCAACAGCCAAAACCAAAAATAACCAAAACAAAACCCCCCATAATATTTATTTAAAAACAACAACATACAGGGCTGGATGGATGGCTCAGCAATTAAGAGCAGCTGCTGCTCTTGTGGAGGTCTTAAGTTTGGATCCTAATACCCATGCCAGGTAACTCACAACGATCTGTAACTCTAGCTCCAAGGGACCTTCACTGATACTAGCAGGCATACACACACAACACACGCACACACACACACACACGCACAACACCACACACATACACACCATTTAAAAAAACTTACAAAGAGTCTAGCATGGTGGTACACTTCTGTACGCCTAGTACTTGGGAGGTGGGGGCAGAAGAATCAGGAGTTTCAGGTTAATTTCAGCTATAGTTCAATGTTGTGGCCTGCTTGAACTACAAGAGACTCTAAAAAAAATGTTAAAATGAGAGAAACAATGCCAAAACTATACATGACTAGTAAATTAATGAAGGGAAACACACACAAAAACACTATCACCAACATCAAAATAATAGGAATAAACAATTAATATTAAACATTAATATCTAACAATATCAATGGACTCAATTCCCCAATAGAAGACACAGTCTAACAGAATGTACGTGAAAACAGGAAGGATCTATCCTTCTGAACATAGAAGAAACACACCTCAATAACAAAGATAGACAGTACCTTCAGAATACAGGGCTTGAAAAAAGGTTTTCTAAGAAATGAACCCAAGAAGCAAGCTGGAGTAACCATTCTAGTATCTAATAAAATACACATTCAAACAAAAATTAATCAAAAGAAATGGGGAAAACACTTCATACTCGCCAACAGAAAAATTCACCAAATAACTTCTCAATTCAGGACATCTATATCCAAATGTACCCACATTGTAAAAGAAACATTAGTAAGCTTAAATCACACATCGAACCTCACACATTAATAGTGGGAGATTTTTCAACACCCCAATCTCACAAAAGGACAGGTCATTCAGACAGAAACTAAGGGAGAAATAATGAAACTTACAGCTGTTATGAATTAAATGGGGCCTAACAGATATCTACAGCACATTCACCCAAACACAAAAGAATATACCTTCTTCTAAGCCTCTCTCAGTACATTCTCCAAAATGACCACAAAAAGAAGCAAACATACCCAAGATAAATAGACATCAGGAAAAAAAATCAAACTGAGAGCTAAAAACCAATCAATTAGAAAACTAAGAGAACAATACAAAGAATACAGAAACCAAGAGTTTGTTCTTTGAGGGAATCAACAAGATACACAAACCCTTAGACAAACTAACTCTAAGGGAAAGGGAGAATAGCCAAGTTAACAAAATTCAGAAATGAAAAGGGAGACATAATAACAGACACTGAGGAAATCCGAAGTATCAATAGCTCTTATTTCAAAAACCGGTACTCACAAAATTGGAAAACCAAAACTGGACCAATTTTCTTGATAGGTATACTTTCCAAAGTTAATCAAGATAAGGTAAATAATTTAAAATAGACCTATAGCCCCTAAGGAAACAGAAACAGTCATTAAAAGTTTCCCAACCAAAAAAGGCCAGGGTCAGATAGTTTTAGTGCAGAATTAGACCAGACTTTCAAAGATGATTTAATGCCAATACTTCTCAAATTATTTCACAAAATAGAAACAGAAGGAACATTGCCAAAGTCATTCTATGAGGCCATAGTTACCCTGATACCTAAACCACACAAAGACTCAACAAAGAAATAATTTCAGACCAATTTTCCTCAAAACATTGATGTAAAATACTCAATAAAATACTTGCAAACCCAAAGCTAAGAACAAATCAAAAACATCATCCACCATAATCAAGTAGGCTTCATCCCAGGGAGCAGGGATGGTTTCAATATGAAAATCCATCAATGTTATCCACTATATAACAAACTGAAAGAAAAAAATCACATGATTATTTCATTAGATGCTGAAAAATCTTGACAAATTCTAACACGCTCATAAAAGTTTTAGATAAGGGATACAAGGCACATATTTGAAATTTATTAGGCAATATATGATAAGCCAATAGCCAGCATCAACTTAAAACAGAGAGAAACTTAAAGCAATTCCATTAAAAACAGGGAAGGAAAAGACAAGGCTGCCATTCTATCCATATCTATTCAATAAAGTGCATTGACTTCCAGCTAAACAATAAGAAACTAAAGGAGATCAAGAGGATCAAAGAAAGTCAAAGTATCGCCACTCCAGATGATATGATAGTATATGTAAGTAATCCCAAAAATTCTACTAGGGAACTCCTACAGCTGATACAAAAATTAAACAAAAAAATCGTAGCCCTCCTATAACAAACAATAGGGGCTAGAAAGAAATCATGGCAACAATACCCTTCACAATAGCACAAATAATATAAAATATCTTGGTGTAACTCTAATCAAAAATGTATGACACAATTTCAAGTCTTTGAAGAAAGAAACTGAAGAAGGTATCAGAAGATGGAAAGATCTTCTATGTCTCATGGGAAAGGGAGCACTGACATAGTGAAACTGTCATCTTACCAAAAGCAATCTACAGGTTCAATGCAATCCCATCAAAATTTCAACTCAATTCTTTACAGATCTTGAAAGAAAATTCTCAACTTCAATGGAAAAACAAAAAACCCAAAATAGCTAAAACAATCCAGAACAATAAAACAAGTTTGGAAGTATCATTATTCCTGACTTCAAAAGCTGTACTACAGAGCAATAGTAATAAAAACGCATGGTATTGGTATAGAAACAGATAGATTGATCAATGGAATCTAATGAAGAACCCAGAAATAAACCCACACACCTACAGACACTTGAGTTTGACAAAGAAGCCAAAACAATAAATGGAACAAGTAGTGCTTCAACAAATAGTGCTAGTGTAACTGGATGTTAGTATGTAGAAAAATGCAAATAGGATCCATATCTGTTATCCTACACAAAACTCAAGTTCAATGAATCAAAGACCACAACATAAAAACAGATACACTGAAAATGATAGAAGACAAAGTGGGGAACTCTTTGGCACAGGAAACCAACAGCTTAGGCACTAAGATCAACAATTAATAAATGAGACCTCATGAAGTGAAAAGCTTTATAAGCGAGGGCACCATCAATGGGACAAAATGGCAACCTTCACAATGGGAAAAGAACTTCATCAACCCTACATTCAATAGATGGCTTGATATCCAAAATATAAAAAGAACTCAAGAAGTTAGGACATCAACAACCAAATAACCCAATTAAAAAACATGATATAGAGGCAAACAGAGATTTTCAACAGAGGAATTGCTAATGTCAAAAACAACATAAAAAAAGGTTCAACACCGTTACCCATCAGGGAAATACAAATCAAAATGACTCTGAGATTCCATCTTACATCCATCAGAATGGCTAAGATCAAAAATTCAAGCAAAAGCTCATGCTGTCAAGGTTGTGGAGCAAGGGAAACTACTCCACTGCTGGTGGGAATGCAAACTTAAAAACCACTTTGGAAATCAATTTGGTGGTTCTCAGAAAGTTGGGATATAGTTCTACCTCAAAGACCCAGCTATACATTTTAGGCATATATACCCAAAATAAGTTCCACCATACCAGAAAGACATTTGCTCAACTATGTTCAAGTAGCTTTAAATTCTAATAGCTAGAAACTGAAACAACTTAGATGTCCCTCAACTGAAGAATGGATAAAGGAAATATT